>JAQMYK010000008.1:23644923-23654957 GCA_030014345.1 Clarias buthupogon
ACACACACACACACACACACACACACACACACACACACACACACACACACACACACACACACACACACACAAAGTTTATTGTATAAAACTCAATTGCCTCCCTTGTTAAAATTCATGTGAGTATTCCTTGAAACCAACATAACAAAAGTTGCTAAATATAATTCTGTTTAATCCAAATGATGACACTATGCTGGATACACTCAGAGCAGTCTACAAAGGGATAGAGGGCCTAAATGTACTGTACATATACAGTAGCAACAGATTGAGATGGGTGAGTTTCTTCCCTCTAAAGACATAAAAAATGTGATCACAATTATTTGAAAAATATTAAGATGAAAGTCTTGCTCTCAATAAACACTTTTCACATGAAGCTAAAGTACAGAGTAACAGATAGATAGATTTTTCATTACAGCATCTCTATTAATGAGATCATTCTAATATTACTTTATTCGATAGTAAGAACTTATACATGACATGTATGGTGTATATGTACAAAATACATGGAATTATTTATATAGTAAAGCCTGCTTAAAGCCGAAAACATCCATCAGGGTATTAGAATATTTTGGTTCATGTACAGTACAGCATAATTAATGTTTGTTCTTTATGTTGCATCCTTTTTAAAGCAGTCAGATTTCTTAAAAATATTTGTTTTAAGCAGATGTTCTTCTATAGAGACAAGTTATAGAGTTTTGCGTTAGTCTTACTGTTAATTTAAATCTAATGATGATTAGTGTGTATTCAGTGTGTGTCTGAACGTCATGTGCAGTAATACACAGCTGTGTCTTCTGTCTGCAGATTCTTTACTTTCAGAGTCACTATGCTGCTGAAGCCATCTTTAGGAATACTGAACTTGCTTTTTGGAGAATCTTTATGATTACTGTTTCCACTACCTCAAATTAGCTTAACCTTAGCTTTTCCTGCAGGTTGTCGAATCCAAGCTGTTCCATAGTGGCTGCTGCTATCAGTAATAGAGCCTCCAAACTACAGGTGATGGTTAAACCCTCTGGGGTCTAAAGCCTTTCTGAAGACCTGCAGTGATTCAGCACTCTTCTTAAGTTTGTGTAAATCTCTAATTTGACACATGCTGTATTGTTCCAGAATCCACAGAATTTTTTTTTTTTTTACTATTAAAAAAATGTTCTGTAATGAGAAATGCGTAAAGAATCCTGAAAGAATACCATTTTTTACAATTATTTAATTAAAACTAGGGTTTTTTTTTCAAACAAGCTTGATACAAGCTGTTAAAACTTTATTCAAATGAATGACAGTAAATAGTTTTTGTAAGGGGAATCCACTGTTCTGTGTCACTGTGTGAATCTTGCGCAGTAATACACAGCTGTGTCTTCAGTTTGCAGACTCTGTCCTTGAATTGTTATTGTGTTAGTAGAAGTGTCTCTGGAGAAGCTGAACTTATTTTTCAGTTTGTCACTGTAAGCTGTACTCCCATCACTCCAGATACATCCAATCCACTCCAGAGATTTTCCTGCAGGTTGCCGGATCCAACATGCACCAGTGCTTGTAACTGAATATGAAACCTTGCAGGGGATGGAGAGACTCTGGCCTGGCTGGACTGTCATGGCAGAAGGCTGAGTCAGTTCCACTCCATGGACATCTGTGGAGAAAAGCATATGGTGATATATCACATATTATATGCTGTACATTTATAATTATTGTAGTACATGAAAGAAATAGATAAATAACTCACAGGTAACAGCTGACAGCAGGAGCAGTAGAGATGTAGAGAACATGATGTGTGTTACTGAATGTGTACAGTGGCCTCCTCTGTTCTCCAAGGTCTAACAAGGACCATCACATCAGATAAATAGGGTGATATCCAGCCCTGACACTTGTATTTGCATATCTTTCTTACAGCTTCTGTTAACAAACTAACTAACTAACGAACTAACTGAACGAACGAACGAATTAATTAATAATTAAATATATAGTGTATTTATACATACTTTTCTGATATCAGATTGACCATTTTGTATTATTAAAAGTTTTGGAATTAAGTTATTGTTCCATTCAGACAAATAGAAGACTTTACAACAAACTGCTGCTGAATTTTCAATTCAGAAGGCACTAACTTTTTTTTATTATGAATCTTCCAACATATTAAATACATATAACATTTATGCTGTGTCATTTCCAAATAAATAAATGTTCCAATTGTTGTGAAATTGTTGTGTTATAAGAGCTTGAGAATACCTTAAATATTTTATAGAGGGTTTGATTTGCATGAAAGTGTTTAGGCTTTCACAAACATACAGTGAGACTAAAGGCAAGCTTATTCTATAAGCTATATATAAATAATATATATTTAATATATGAATATATATTAAACTATATATAAAGGATAAATATAATGATTGCTACTATTTATTTATTAATTCATTAAACAGTTTATTAAGACCTATAATTAATTAGCAATGTCTTAGCTTCATAACAGTTATGAATTTGAGCTTAAGACTTTAAGACTTTGATAAGTTAATTCCAAAGAACCATGTTGTTATATTTATTACACTCTCTCAGTCTTTCAGAACTTAACATGTTGGGTAGATGCTGTGTAAATAGAGAAATAACAAACATCACAGACTTTAAAGCTTAATCAAAAACATAATGTTCATGAATTTCTATTCTATATACAGTATATGTTTTTAGACTACTACTACTACTAATAATAATAATAATCTGAACACATGGTCAAATGTTTGATCAATATTGTTTCATTTAATTTTTTATTTACTTTCAACTTGTTTATAATAACATATTATTACATTATGTATTAATGCATAACAGTGAGTGGAAAACCAACGATTTAAATGGATTTAGCCAAAATCAGGTTTTTCTGTCTTTAAACACAAATATGTTTCTTATCATATTTAAATGTCTGTCTTCACTTTCTAGTCTGTGCAAATATGTTGTGTTAGTATCCATTTTAAAAAAATGCAGTGGGAAAATATATCAGTCTGCTTGAAGATATCAAAAAACTTGCTCACACAGTGACTGTTAAACACTGATGCATCATAACGAAGATACGCAAGACTAATTTTTAGTTTGTGCAGACTCCCCTCTAGAGGCAAAAAAGTGCACATAATTTTTTATTTAAAAACATTTAGGTGAAAGTCTTGCTCTCAGTAAACACTTTCAGTTGGAGCCAAAGGACACATACTGTATTAGTACTAGATACTTATATATTTATTTTAGGTGACCTGAGGTTAAAAAATCTAGATTTTATAACACAATGTATACAATACCACCTCATTATTAGTTTAAAATAATCATCAAAGTATAAATGTTGCATTTACAGTAGCTTTTGCTGTCTCTAACAATTACATTCAGGACCATGGCCATATTGAAACAACGCTATCACAGGTACTTGTCTTTTACAATCAAATTTATAGAAGGCTCAACATCAACATCAATATTGTTTCATGTAAACTAGTTTATAAGAAACTGCATGTTTTTGGACTGTGGGAAGAGACCCACCAAACACAGGGAGAACATGCAAACTCCATGCACACAGAACCAAGGAAGGAATCAAACCCAGACCCTGGAGGTACAAGGCAACATAGCTAACCACTAAGCCACCATGCCACATAACATTTTAATATGTGCATTTTTTTCCTTGTTGTTTTTTTATTAAAGACAAGCAATGTCCACCTTTAAATGTCTGTCTCAGCAGAGGAACCAGATACCGTTCCAGCTAGATTCATTAGACAATATCTCACACAGGTACAAACAAAAATAACAAATGTGTAACTTCTTATAATTATTTAAAATAGTAGCTGATAATGAATTAAATAAAAATTATATACACACAATAAGTCCATAAGATAAATCTCCCCCTTGTAGTGTACGTACATTTTAAATATTTACTCCTCCCATCATTGCCAAATATGCAAATACAAGCATCAAAGCTCAATTTCATTCTATTTATGTGATGGTTTCTGTTAAACATTGGAGAACAGAGGAGACCCCAGTGCAAACAACACACACCATGATCTCTACATCTCTACTGCTCCTGCTGGCAGTTGCGTCCTGCTGTGTGTTTTATTAAATTCATTAATTCACAACAATAACAAAAAATGTACAACATACTGAATATTGTGTACAGTATAACCCTGTGTTTTCCTCCACAGATGTTCACGGTGAGGAACTGACTCAGCCTGCTGCCATGACAGTCCAGCCAGGCCAGAGTCTCTCCATCCCCTGTAAGGTTTCATATTCACTAACAAGCTATGCTACATTTTGGATCCGACAACCTGCAGGAAAAACTCTGGAGTGGATTGGATACAGTAATAGTGATGGGAGTACAGTTTACAGTGACAAACTGAAAAATAAGTTCAGCATCTCCAGAGACACTTCTACTAACACAATAACAATTCAAGGACAGAATCTGCAAACTGAAGACACAGCTGTGTATTACTGCACAAGATACACACAGTGACACAGAACAGTGGATTCGCCTTACAAAAACCAACCTTTTAAAACAAGTCATACTGTAACTGTTAATTCATTTTCTAGAATAGTAAACCAACACTTGCGAGAGCTGAAGAGCCGCGGGAGCTCCGGCAGTGAGCTCACGGCTGACCTCATAGCGAAGATCAAAGGTGTACTCACCTCTTTGAAATCTCTGGGGCTTGTTCCATAGCCCCGCTCGCTTGCCGCTCTTCCACGTTTTATCTCGATCATCTAACTCACCGTTTATTAAAATCAAGTATCCCACAGACCCCGAGCTCCCAGCTGTGTTTTATAGTGCGGGAAGAACACGGGATCAATTAATGTCTTATCAGCCTAGCTAGTCACCGAGGAGCGGTATTAAATCGCTGTGACAGCGCACACACTAACAGACACACTGCTGTAAAGTAAAAAAAAAAAAAAAAGAAAGATTAATCTGCACTTTACCTTTGAAAAGAATCACGACAAAGCCTTGTTTCCGTTAGTGTGTGTGTGTGTGTGTGTGAAGCAGAGAGGAGGAGGGGTGTGTGTGTGAGAGTGAGAGAGAGAGAGAGAGAGAGAGAGAGAGTGTGTGAACCGGCACGGTGTCAAATTACACGCGCACATACACATAACGACAGGCTCTCAGCCCCTCACACACACACACACATACACACACACACACACACACAGCGCCTGAGCGCATAAACGGAAACACTTATCTGTCGGGATTTATTTTTACTTTTTTTTAGAGGTAAAGTGAAGTTTAATTTGTTTTATTTTTACTTTATATTTTGTGTTAATTATTTTTATGTATTTATTTTTTGGGGCTGTGGAATGAATAATTTGAGTTTCCATTAGTTCTTATGGGAAAATTAAATTTGGTTTACGAGTGTTTTGGAATACAAGCTGCTTCTGGAACAAATTATGCTCGTAATCCAAGGTTCCACTGTATCTACAAGTACCACTGAGCGTATACATCAAATTCCACCAAGCAGGGATACTTCCAGAAAGTAATTCAGATGTATCTTGCTGAGGTATCCTTCCATGGTATAGCCACTTGTTGCCATGGCAAATTATCCAATCAAGGATTTTGTCAGGAGACATTCGCACCTCAAGATCTATTTGCAATTTACTCCCTTTCACAACTCTGCTCTTCCCTATTGGTTTTTTACCTCAACATTGACTGGTTATTTAAAAAAAAAAAAAAACACGTCCAAAACTCTGAAATCTATTGGGACATTACCCAGTTAGTTTCCTGTTAATATTATTTGATTGTTCACACATTTTATTTACCCCAACCCAAGCCCTCATAGCTTAGTGACTTGATTGGTTATTGGACAGGTATATAGATAGACACTATCACCCCCCCACACCCCCTATACACCCCCACATCCTTTAAAAAATGACAATAGAATTGATTTTAAATTTTTTTTATTAAAATTAAACAAAACACTAATAAATATACAAAGCTAAGTAAGAATAAAAAAAACAGAGAATATGGGAAAAAATTAACAAATGTGAGATTATGAAGGTGCAATTAAATTAAAAGCAATACTAAAATAAACATGCACCAGTGGTTTTTAGAGTTCAAAAATGAATGTCCTTCTGGCTCAATTGTCTCATAGTAAGTCCTGTAAAATGCTGGATAAAAAAATTCAGATACGTAAGTGACAGAAACAAATTATTAGAGGGACAAATTTTATGCATCACGCTATGTGCTCACTCAATGTGATGTCACCGAATGTGATGTCAGTCAATATGATGTCCCACAGAAAGTTATTAACCACTTTCCGGCATACGTTTAAGGCATCGTCACAGCTGACCCGTTTGAGATATCAAAAATCCTCTACAATTTTGCATCTCCAGTGTCTTTAGACCACATAGGACCGGTCTGGTGGCGATCAAAGAAATTCCCTAGGAAGAGTGTATCAAATTCCTTCAGGTGCGTTTTGGCAAACAAAATAAAATAACTGACTTCCCGTTGAGTTGACCCCATGAAATGCAATGTGAAAGTTATTCGGCTCACTGAGCTCTTAATGTGTACCAGGTTTTGTGTGCATATGTGCAAGTGTGTACTAGCTATGCAGCAAAATCTCATGTGGGGGCCCTGTGAAGCGCCCGGGGCCCAGATCCTCAGGCATCCTAACAGCAGCAAATTCCAACCTGTCTGCCAATTTTCATGAGTTTTTGAGCATGTTAGAACCACCAAAAAGTCCAAAAATTGGACTGATGTCATAGTGCTTGGGCCCTAAAAATAAGTTTAGCATCTCCAGACACCGCTACTAACACAATTAGAATTCAAGGACAGAATCTGCAAACTAAGACACAGTTGTGTATTACTGCGCAAGTGATGCACAGTGACACAGAACCATGGATTCCCTTTACAAAAAACATCCTCAAAATGCAGCTAAAAACATCTCATTTGACTATTTACTATTATCCACTGGAATAAAGTTACAACAGGTTGGATCATGAAAATGCATAAACAGTAGTTTTGCTTAAAGAGTTACATAAAAATGACATTCTTGTAAAATCTTTTTAATTAATGTTCTTTCTTAATTTTATGGATTGCTTAATGAACAGTAAAAATTAAGTGTTATTCTGGATAAATAAAGGATGCACCCAACAATGTGCTGTGTTTAACACACAGTCTGTAGTCACAGCTTGCAGTCTAATAACTTCACAACACAGTAGGGGGCAGCAAACCTCAAATAATAAAGTGGGGATATAAGTTCCAATACTATTAAATAATTTATTTTTTTGTTTATATTATTGAATGTGCTATATATAAGCGCTGTTTGACTAAAATTGACAGCGACATTTAGTAAAATATGTTCTTGTTGTAAAATATGTTCTTCTTGTTTAATGCTTCGAGTCCTGTCTGATGATGAAACATTCTGTTGAACATTATAATCATCCACTCTTATATGCACTGATTTAACACATCCATAGTGCTCATGGACACTTCCTGTTCCTATAATAGAGTTGAGTATAAACAGCTTGGCTGTTCTGGTTTCCAGTGAGCTCTATGATAGATTTTATTTAGCCTAATTTAATGTATGTTTAATGTATGTTATGATAGTGCATACATTTTGTTCTTGTATCCCTATAAACATGTATAAACATTAACTCGACCCTGACCTCCTCATATTCTCTGGTGAAGAGACCTGGAGAGTTAGTCACTCTGTCTTGTACTGTCTCCGGATTCTTACTGAGCAGCTACTGGATGAGATGGATCCGTCACAATTCAGGACAAGGACCGGAGTGGATTGGGATCATTTACACTGACACTAGCACTGGATTTGTTCAGTCTCTGCAGGGCCAGTTCTGCATCACTAAAGATTCCTTTAAAAGCATGTTGTACCTAGATTTGAAGAGTCTGAAAGCTGAAGGAATGCCTGTTTAATTCTCTGCACGGGACTCACAGTGACATAACAGACTCCAGAGCGGTACAAAAATGTAACAAACAAGCACGTCCTCATGAGATGTAAATATTTAGAATATATTGTTGGATCTTTGGCTCCTCACCATGGCTCTCAGTCCAGGCTCCATGCCCAACAGTTCTTGGGGGGTGGCCACAGATGAGAGTTGAACGTGACTCAGCCAATGTCCGCTGTTGCTCCTCCGATACGGCGATCCCGGCTGCAGCGATCTCGGCTGGGAAAAGGAGCCTTAACGTCGAATGCAGTGACCTTTTCTTCTTTGGCACAAAGGCTGGCTCTCAGCAAAAGTGATGCAGCAGCTTGTGCTGTCCTTTAGCTGCTGTCTCTTGTGCAGCGATCAAACAGCAGTGTTTAGTCTGCCCAACTTTATAGTCCCTGGAACGCACGCCATTGACCCACTCACATGCCACTCTCATATTTAATGTCCACCACGCATTCTCCTCACCCCTAAACTTCCAGAACTCGGGCTAAGCTCCACACCTCGCTTTTAAAAAGTGGAGCAAGTCTGAAGGTCTTTGAGGATTATCTCCCGCCAGCCATGCCGGATTTAGCCGCTCCACCTCTTTACACATCTGCTGAAGGGGAGGCTACATGCCATGTAAGCGCGTTGGAGTGATAAAGAAGCAAAAAAAGATTTGGGCGCATGCCCGTCACTTATGTATCTTTGACAATTTGTATAAATTCAGTATATAACATTTTTATATTAAGTATCTAATTAAGTATTATAATTAAGTATTATATTATATTGAGCATCACAAAAAGGATTTTAATGTACAGTTGTCATTGACATTTTATGGACATGACAAAAGTTGAAAGTGAAGCTTGACTTTTTTCTTTTTTTTGACAGAATCACATGCTCTGTCTAATTTGCAGAGTTAAATAAAGCAACATAAATCCTTACTTCTATTACACATCTATAGGCAAGTGCTATTTCAAACCGATGTTTTACATTTGTTAAGATAAAAATACAATCATGGTCTGTTCAAACAAGTTCAGGGATTATTATTTCAGCTCAGACTGTAGATTCATGCAGACTAACAGTGAAAGTAGTGTAAGGTGATTACAGTGAGTGACACATCCTCAGCAGTGACTGAGAAGTTAGTGATTTCCTTCAAAATAAAAGCAGATGTTCTTGTGTATCAATTAAACCCTTCTAGGCCCCTCTAGGCCTACACAAGAATAAAAATTATCTGACTGGGGCATTTTCTATTGCACAATCTGACTCTAATATTAAATACTGAGGCCTATTTTAAGCCAAGCAGTAAAAGGTGTTAGGTTCATGTTCTTCTGGGGAAAGAAAAAACAATGGTTCATGATGTTAGAGTTGTAAATATCGAATTATTTCGATATTTATCAGAACACTTTAAATCTTTAGAATAAAAAGTTAGGAGGAAATAATAATAATAATAATAATAATAATAATAATAACCAGTAGGGGTGGGCGATATACCGGTAGACACGATTAACCGGTAGAGATTTTGGTCTATCGTCTTAATCGCGATTGAGATCACATGACGTTGCACGTTACGTAACCACACAATACACATTCACTTCTATGGGAAGCCAAGCACATCTAAAGTGGGACGAAACCGTGGCACCCGATTGAGCCGGCGTGGGAAGACCAAATATCCAGACCCGGTGGATTGCGCAGCGCGACTATCTGGATAGCGCAGAGATGATCTGGTTTATTCACGCAGCCCGGTGGATCGCGCAACGCGGACCAACTTGAGCAGCGCTGCTCGAATCACAAACCTGCGCGATGCTGATAGAAATAGACTTCGCGCCGACCATCAAAATACATTTTACCCCGCTGGGATGTACACGTACAAACCAGGCATGGCAAGGCGGAAACAATATCAAACAGTCCTGACATTTTAAATAAATTGTCATTAAATAAAAAACAGTGGGTTTGTGATTTGAGTGGCGCTGCTCAAGTTGGTCCGCGCTGCGCGATCCACCGGGCTGCGTGAATAAACCAGATCATCACTGCGCTATCCAGATAGTCGCGCTGCGCTGTCCACTGGGCCGCGCAGATATTTGGTTCCACGGTTTCTTCCCACTTTTAATGTGTTTGGCTTCACATACACTTCGACAATGGAAGAAGACGGTGCAGCAGCAGTGAGTTTGCTTACATGTGACGAAACC
>JAQMYK010000008.1:23676017-23686566 GCA_030014345.1 Clarias buthupogon
ATTTAACGCGTTATTTTTTGTGTAATTAATTAATCTAAATTAACGCGTTAAAGTCCCGGCCCTAATATATATATATAATAAACTTTAATTATGTAGTAATTTGGAGACAGTACCATGTATTCATGTATTTTCCAGAAATGTACCACAGGACCTAATTACTATTTGTTTTTGTTTTTTTGTTGTTGTTTTGCATTTTGTTTTTGTTTTTTGTAAACTAATCCATCTTTAATTGCTTATTAAAACACATTCAGCATTTCTCTCTTCTGAACTGCATTATTTCTATATTTCTAACAGTTTCAGCACATTTGTGCTGTTCAGTAATGTTCTGTGTGTTACAGTAATACACAGTAATGTACTAAAAGGACATACTGTAATATCTAATTAGTAAAGAGCAGTTATAGACTTGACAGTATAAAAGTCTTCAACCATTTATGTTGAAACTTTCGCCTCAACAGCATACTAGCAATTTTTGTTAATTTTCAGAAACAGTAATCATTATAATTCTTAAATTTTGCGCATTATCTGCCCATCAGGTTGAGGTTTAAAATAAATAAATAAATGTATTTTGTGACTGAGAAAAAACTACATGTGGCGAAATGTTCAGCATTGTCTAGTATAGGTACATCTAACAGATATAGACTTTTTATGTCTCTCAACCACAAGTACAGTTCTACCATTGCAAGGTTATATTCTGGCTGTGGTTCAGGAGAATCGTAGACATTTTGACCTACTGTATTTCACTCATCCATACACATAGTCATGTACAGTACACTCGCTATTCAAATAGAGTCAAATAGAAAGAACCATTCTTTTCTGTTCTAATTTGCAGTGAGCTCTGTGATAGATAATAATCTCATACACTCTGGGTGAAGCAGACCTCAGATAAGGATGATTTTAGGACACTAAATATTATCAGTACTTATTTCATGTAAGTTCATGTAAGATTTTGTTCATGCGATGATTACAAGGAAAATTACCCATTGTGTCTCTATTATAAGCAGTATAACATACTATTGCATATAGTTATGCTTTTGTTTTCCAGATTCTTATGGACAGTCCCTGACCTCCTTTGCTTCTGTGGTAAAGAGACCTGGAGTGTCAGGTCTCAGACATTAAAGACACAATGCAACTCCCTATTATCTTCTCTGCACTTCTCCATCAGCATCCTAAAAGCAAATGCTGCATGTGTTATACACTCTCTAGGCATGAAACCATATTGTCCATTGACCATTAAATGATGTACTGTAGATTCCCGACCTCAATTTCTCCGCAGCTCGTCTTCCATCTTCACTTTTATTTCTTTGTTTTTGTTGTGACTGGCAGCGGAATTGCACGCAACATACATGGATTTTTGTATTTAATTTTGTTTTTAATGACCCGCCCCAACCTGCCCCGCAAATAAAGTGGCAATTTCTTTACCCGCCCGCATCACTACTCCACAGGTATGTCATCAAAACCAACTGCCTTTCCCTCCTCACCTCACTCTTACTGATTTTTGCTACTTCTTGCTCGACAACAGTCTTCCTTCTCTTTTATTTTCCTCATTCTTCAACTCTTCAGAGTTCTCCTTCCATCTTCCCATCACATTTCTGGCACCTTCCTATTTTTAATCACTCTAACCTGCTGCACATCCTTTCCATCTCTATCTTTTTGCCTCACCAACTTGTACTGATCCACCTCTCCCTCCCTACTGTCCATCTATAGAATACAATTTTCACAGCTGCATCTGCCTGTACTCCTGTCTACTCTCTTTCATCCTCTCAGTGTCCCATATCTTCTTAGCTAACCTATTTCCCTGTATACACTCCTGGGTTTCCTCGTTCCACCACCTAGTCTCCTTTCCACTTTTCCCTTTTCTGATGATACACCAATTACCCTCCTACCTGTCTCACTGGACAACTAGCTCTAGTTGTCCAGACAACTGGAAGCACCTGCTGCATACCCAGAACATGTCTCAATTTCTCCCTGAAAACTACATAACATTCTTGTTATTCATTATACATTCTTGTGGCTTCATGGTGTCAAACTTTAATCAGTTAATTAACTCAAAACACCTGCAAAGAGACTTTAAATGGGTTGTTGACTTTACAGGGTGTTCCCTAACACCCTGCTCTGTTTGCAGGAAATGTCAGTGAAGGGAATTTCCCTTGACAAAACTCCACTATTCTGAACACCCTGCCAAGTCACCACCATAGACCAATTTCCTCCGTGCGTTACCATGGTAACATAAGCACCTCTGATACCTGTTGCTGCTTCCGTGTATTTCACATTACGGACATTAAACATTAAATATTTATTGAAACAAAAACTGCTATCTTTATAAAGTATATGCTATTGAAATATGTATAACTTATCTTAAATATATAAATCTTTAAATATATAAATCCAGCTAGACTTATGGGAAAATTTCCATTCCAGGTGAAGACCTGTTGTTCAGTTGTTCTCTACACAATATTTTTGCTCCCTGCGGTTTGGAAACAGACTTACAGTAACATGGCTGAACACCCTATGTAGTATACTTCGCGGGGTACTTTAAACATTTTGCACTCTACACCTTTATGGTTATATTTTATTCATCTGCTTAGAAATGCATGAATCCTTTTATTAATAGTCCTTTAGGAGACACTATTTCTCTACTTATACATTTACCCAAGATTGTGAGGTTCACTACATCACTGAGGATTAAAAGACTTCTGTTTATGTTGTGGGAAGTAGATCTAACTTATTTTGTTATGAAATATCACAATCACATTAAAACATTGTTGCTTGAGGTTTTAACATGTACAATTCTCCCTGTTAGTGATATGTAAATAACAAAAGTTTGTAAAGAGGTTTATGACATAGAAAATAAGTTTTGCTTCATTAAAAAACCCTCTTAATATAAGTCTTCTCTTCAAGAGATAATTATTTTTTAAATAAATACACCTTGCATCATCAAGATAAAATTCATTTAGATACTAATTCATTTTATCATCACCAAATACTGTATGCAAATACAAACATCAGGGTTGGACATCACACTGTTTATATAATGTCATGGTTTGTGTTAAACTTTGAAGAACAGAGGCGACCCCAGTACAAACAACACACAGCATGTTCTCTACATCTCTACTGCTCCTGCTGGCAGCTGCTTCCTGTGAGTGTTTTATCAAATTCATTCCTTTACTACAGTAGAACACATGTGCAGAATACTGTATACTGTGTGAGATATCACAATGTGTTTTTCTCTACAGATGCGCATGGTGAGGAACTGACTCAGCCTGCTGCCATGACAATTCAGCCAGGCCAGAGTCTCTCCATCCCCTGTAAGGTTTCATATTCAGTTACAAGCGGGTATTCATCTTGGATCCGACAACCTGCAGGAAAAGCTCTGGAATGGATTGGAGAAATCTCTCCTAGTGGGAATACAGCTTACAGTGACAAACTGAAAAATAAGTTCAGCATCTCCAGAGACACTTCTACTAACACAATTACGATTCAAGGACAGAATCTGCAAACTGAAGACACAGCTGTGTATTACTGCGCAAGAAACACACAGTGACACAGAACAGTGGATTCCCCTTACAAAAACTTTGAGACATGTTTAAACATCTTCTTAATCTCAAACTTTTACTGTCATTCATTGGAATGAAGATTTAACAGATTTTGTCATTGTGAATGGACAAAAAGTATTTTTAAAGAATTGCACAAAAAATTATATTATTTCAAGTTTCTTTCTTTATATATTAATTTTACAGAATATCTACTGAACAATGAAAATAAATGTTTAATCAGTGAATTTAGGAATAATTGACCGTGTGTCTAACAGTGTGCTATGTTTAACACACAAACAAAGAAACATAGTAAGATGAAATGGTGTGTAAATTGTAGCTTTAACAGTTCATCGGCCAACATATAGACATCCCAGTCCCAATAAACACCACTACGCCTAAATCAGGATTCTGTTCTAAACTAGATTTCTGGACAGATTTCTAATAAGAAACCTATTAGTATCTGTTCAGAACACACATTACTGTATGTTGATTCTATATAATGGATTCAGATACCTATCCCTGATCCTTACATAAACCTTCACCATATCAGCAGCTCTACACTTTATTTCATTAATGTATTTAAAGCATCCATTATATAAGTGTCTGTGTAAAATGTATAAAAACAGTAACATAGTAGAACAAGCATCTCTCTGTCAACCGTCCAACTGAAACTACTAAGTGAGACTCGTTTGTTTTAAATTAATGTTCATGAATTTTAGTTATAAAAAAGCAGTTCTAATTAGTTGATCACAGAGAAATGTTATTGCTTTGTTCATTGTGTATTTCTTTAAAAAAAGATTCACTGAGATTTTACACAGAAAGAGATGCAGCTAATAAATAAGTAAACCTTCAAGGTCATATGGTAGTTGATTATGCGTTTTATGCAAATTCTCCATTTATTTGTCTTACATTAAGGAGTGTGTGGGCATGTGTGGTGAGAACAAGAAGAGTAGCTTCTTGTCCTCGAATATCACATTTTATACCAAACAATGATGCTCTCATTAGTGTTGCTGCTGGTAACAGCTGCATTCTGTGTAAGTCCTCATCCTGAATGGGTTTATGTTTAATATGTGGTTGTTAAAATGATTTAAAGACATTTACTGGTGTTCTATTATTGTTATCCACAGGTGGTGTTGGTGGTGTGGAGCTCACTTAGTCAACCTCTGTGTTTGTGAAACCTGAAGAATCATTCTTCATCTCTTGTAAGACCTCAGAGTCAAGCTATTGTATTAGATGGATATGGAAACCTGGTGGGAAAGCATTGGAATGGCTCGGATATCTGTGTAGTGATGTCAGCACTAATCCTAAAGACACAATGAAAAGCAAGATCAGTTTCACCCAGGACATATCCAGCAGCACAGAGGACAACACTTTCAGACTGAGGACACGGCTGTGCAGCATTGCAAACTGCCTAAGCCCTGTACAATAGCATCTCTGCTCATTTACTGTATATCTCTCTGCCGCACACTTGTCCCCTAGGACGCATGGTTAAATGTAATTTTTTATATTAAAAATATTAAAGGACATCAAATTACATTTCATATTTCGCCCCAAAATGAAATTATTTGTTGTCCTAATGTGAATATTAAGGTATCATTTAACAATATGTTAATCCAATATAATGCTTTTATGTTGATATCAATAATGGAAACTCCACACACTCATGTTCAGTACAAAACAGATCTGCATGAAAAGAAACAGTGTAATTTATTTTTGGATCTATAGAATTCAGTAGCTCGCTTCTATTGACATAAAACTCATAGAACTTGCTTATAAAGGACACCATTTTTGGATTGAGAAAAAAAGTGAATGTATAATCACTTTGAGCAGCCATCTTCTAAATAACAGCAGCAACACACCTAACATATCAATTCAGACAGGTTATTTAAATATAAAAGATGGTGTCTTGATGTAAATTATAACCTACTGTATATGTATAGACAGAGGCTTAAAATAAAATAAAAAATTAAACATTTACATTAAGGACTGATGAGTGAAAAAGCATTCCATTAATTAATTAATTGAAATAAATAATTTTAAGATTATTAATTTATTGTAAGGTTATACTACTACTACTACTACTAATAATAATAATAATTAGTAGTAGTAGTAGTAGTAGTAGTAGTAGTGTTGTTTTTGCTGTTGTTGTTTATTTATTTATTGTCGTCACGGTGTTGGTGAATAATGACACTTTTCTTAGTTTGGTTATAGACCTGCACAATCACACTATCTTAACAATGTATCATATCACAAGCCATAAACAAAATCAATGAGCACTATTAAAGCACCGTTTTGTAATCCAGTTCTCTAAATTACTCTAATAAAATTGTAGCAATATAGAAAAATATTTGCCCATTTAATCAGAGTTTTAGTTTATCAAAGGTTAAGAGGGAAGCAAATTGTAATATGAAACATAAAAGCATTATACTGTACACCCACATATGTCCTTAGCTTCATGGTAAATCATCTCAAATCTGTAGCATATTATGTATCATTTGCATGATGCATAAAAGTCTTTTCTCCCATATTCAAAATACATAATCACTTTATATGTAAATATAAAAATGTTTCTCCACATTCACTAACAGCTTGATTTATCTTAAGTGAATCTCAAATGTTCACATCAGAGTCACACGTTCTGTTTCACAATTCTCAGGGGGGAATTAAATCCACAGGGATCCATACTGCGTGTATAAATGGGACAACTGCTATTTTACCCAGAGATATAAATGACTTTGTGTCCTGCCCATAACATGTCGTCAGCAGTGATTGAGAAGTCGAATGTGAACATCTGACCTGGAAATCTGACCTTGACATCAGCAATTCCAATTTGATTATAATCTAACATATTGAGACTAGTTTATTTTTTTAAATAAGCCACTAATGAAAATCAGAACTGGAACTTATATTTAATCAGATATTCACAGTAGGTTTAATTAGATATTCACACGTCTCTTCTCCATATCTATGAAATAAATAAATATATAACATTCACATCATAAAAATGGCAAAGCCAGGAAATATTGTTATTATTATTTTGTTGTCTTTCTCAGGACATGTAACAGTGTGATCTAACAGAGATCGAACATTCAGACTGAAGACTGTGTATTAATGTGCTGGAATGTGTATTAATGTGCTGATCAAGTTCATCACAACTCGGTTCTGTATTTAATAATAAAAATCACATTCAATTAATCCGGACATTACAAACTTTTCAGCCTCATCAATTATCATTTTGCAACATCATTTCATATTTTACAATTGCAATATGAATATTTAACCAGTTTGTAGTGATTGAGAAGGTATTACTGATATATGTTCACTTCATCCATGTTATAATCATCCACTCATCTATATACTGAACAATCTGTGATTGTGAATTGAATAGATCCAAAGTCGTCATGGACATTCCCTATTCAAATAGAGTCAGGTATAATGATCTTGGCTGATTTTAAGACACTGTATTTTATTTGTCCTTTTTGCATGTAAGTTTCAGATTTTTTTTACTCCATGATTGCTAAGAAAATGACCCATGCTGTCATTACAGCCAATATAACATAACATTATTTATAGTTATGCTCCTATTTTTTCAGATTCTTATGGACAGTCCTTGACCCTACTCTGCTTCTGTGGTGAACAGACCTGGAGAGTCAGTCACTCTGTCCTGTACTGTCTCTGGATTCTCAGTGAGCTACTGGATGCACTGGATCCATCAAAAATCACAACGAGGACTGGAGTGGATCGGATAAATTGATAGTAGACATTAAAAAGTAAGCTCGTACCCGGCTCGTAACGAGCGCACTCTGCGTTCGTTCTTTTGACACGTGATTCCCATAGACGCTATGCAGTGCAGTAGATTCAAAAGAACGAACGACTCAGATTGGAAGGTTTAAGAGGTGAGCTGCTCATTCTGTTTATTATAGTATGTCCTTACTTACATTGTAATATTTTCATAACTGGAACTATAGCCAAAGTTTGTGTATGTAGACGTGTTGGGGGTATTTTTATTGAAAACGCAACATTTTAATTTATTTCTGATCAAATGAACGAAATGACTCAAAAAAAAAGATTCGTTCATTTTGATGAACGAGATTCAAAGAATCGAGTCACTAAAATGATTCGAACTTCCCATCACTAACAGTGATACACCTTTAGGTGTTAAACTGCCACTCGCTGGACTGAATCGGTAATGCGAACGTCTCCAGACAAGGATCAAGTTTTGCAGGCAGCTTTGAGGTGCACTGCTGCCACCTGCTGGACGAAATTGATATTCGCTTTTCGCAACATCTCAAACAAATGGACCCTATCTCCCTTGCAATTGCAAATACAATCTTCATTTGAAACATTTCATGCTGAAAGATTTGGCCCAACGACATACCAGTCACTGTTTGTTTTATGTACAGCAGCAGTAATCTCCCCCCCTTTTTTTCTTTGAGACACTGGCAAGGTTTTTTTTTTTTTCAACATCATTTCAGTGTCAGTATTACTATTTATTACATTATTTTTAATTAACTTTAACACCTGTTCTCTTGTGTTTTTGTGTCAGACACTGATGCAATCTGATTCAGTGTTCAAACCTGATTAGTCTCACACACTCACTGGGATGGCATGGGTCAGACAGGTGTTTGGTTGGATAAAGGCTGTAATGTGTTGCCATAGTCTCGCACACATCAGTGGTAGCATACAGTATATTCCTCCAGTGCAGTTAATGGTCTAATGGTTTCACTACGTCCAGAGACAACAGTGAGATGCAGGTATATCTGCACATGAGCAACGTGAGGACAGAAGACACTGCAGTGTATTACTGTGATGCAGAAACACTGTGCAGAGCTGTACACAAACCCCTCCATGAAATGAAAGCATGTTTTATTTTATTTTTTGTTAAATGTAAAAACACATTTTTGTCCCCCAAAAAAAACTATTATTTTTACAGTTGTGGTAAACATTTTTTAGGTGTGCTGAAAATGATTAATAACAGGATAGACTTATGATGTGTGTTGAAGTTCATAATCTAACTCTAAGACACGCGCTACACCACCGGTAGCCACCAGAGGGCAGCAGCGGCGCACAATGAACACAGTTAACCAGAATTCTCCAAGATTTTGTTTTTGTAGAAAAGCCATCAGCACACTATGTCAGGGCTTTGCCTGAGGTAAGAGGAAGAAGAAATAGAAGATGAGGGCAAAAATTTAAGGAGAGAGTAGTAAAGGAAAGGTACAAGAGAGGTTTAGACGTGGTCTGGAAAAGAGAAACAAATTCTAATAATACAAGCAATGTAATGAAACAATGACAACACAAAATAGTTTCTTTTATCACTTACATACTGTAATAGCAGTATCAACAGATGTTCCCTCATCAGCCTCTTCTTTTCCTTCTCTCTCTTTGATCAAGAAGTTCACAAAGACTTTAATTCTGAATTCTGAATACTTTTTGAAAACATGGTTACATCATTACTGCTGGCTGTTACAAAGTGCTGACTGTAGACTCCTTTCATGAATGTAAAACAAACATTTCATCGTAGAAAGACTCAACATATCTACAATTACGTTCATTTTAATACATTTATGTGGCGTGCTGTGCACATATAACCGTGCAGAATAACAAACCTGGCATAACAGACTCCAGAAACTTATATAGAAAAGTATATTCTCATAAGCTGTGAATATTCCCTCAGAGACATTTATTATAAACAGTATCCATTCATTTTTATTTCTCCTTATGCCTTTAACCATTAAGCCTTTTCATATCTGTGGCTGATACTTATGATTTAAGCCTATAACACGAGAACCTAAAAAGATTACCATAATAACTGTAATGCAACTGTGCATGCAAACCTCTAACCTCAGACAGATATAAATACACTGCAAACAAACCATAGTCTCTGTGTTTGGTCGAGTACAGCAGAAGAATCATGAGCTGGTCTCTTCTTCTAATATTCTCTGTTCCCTGTGAGTGAACACGGCACTCCACACCTTACTCACTTCTCCCTACACCATTCTATTTATATGCTCCATATTTCATCGTAACTTGAAGTGAAGTGTGTTTAATAACTTCTGTATTTTTTACCGCTGTCCTCTTCTCAGATGTTTATGGCATCAGTCTGACTTCGTCTCGTGCTGAGGTTAAACCTCCCGGAGCCTCAGTGCGATTGTCCTGTCAGATTTCTGGCTATGCCCTCAGTGACGTTGGCACAGGCTGGATCCGACAACCTCCAGGAAAAGGTCTGGAGTGGATCGGGATCATGTGGGGTGGTGGAAGCATAGACTCTGGAGCTTCCTTTAAAACTCGCTTCAGCATCTCCAGAGACACGAGTAACAATGTGCTTTACTTAGATATCAACAGCCTGGTGTCAGAAGACACGGCTGTTTATTATTGTGCAAAGACCCACAGTGGTACAATTCTTTGAGAAGACTGTACAAAAACGTAGAGAACAAGTATTACCCTTAATAAGAATTAATTATAATGCAAAAAAAATAATCTTTCCTTAAAAAAATATATGGTGAAATACAAAAAGTACCTTTTTTTCTGGGTAAATATTTGATTGTTAAACACACCTAACATTTTTACTATGTGTTTTGTGCCTAATGTAAACATATAATGTATACATTATATCTCTTTTAAAATACATATTTATTATTAAGTTGATTATTTATTTATTTTTTTCATCAAGGGATGGCACTTTTAATTTTGTTGTATTTGTTGCAATGGCAATAAAGACAATAAAGACTATTCTATTCTATTCCATGAAACTTTATTTTCTTAAAATGAAAAATAATTATTGTTGCATATATTTTGAAGTACAGTGGAACCTTGGATTACGAGCATAATTCATTCCGGACGTGGGCTCGTATTCCAAAACACTCATAAACCAAATTGAATTTTCCCATAAGAAATAATGGAAACCCAAATTATTCTTTCCACAGCCCAAAAAAATAAATGCATAAAAATAATTCATACAAAATATAAAGTAAAAATAAAACAAATTAACCTGGGCCCAGTTTTCCGATAACGCACAC
>JAQMYK010000008.1:23731830-23744578 GCA_030014345.1 Clarias buthupogon
TGTGTGTGTGTGTGTGTGTGTGTGTGTGTGTGTGTGTGTGTGTTTGTGTGTGTTTGTGTGTGTGTGTGTGTGTGTGTTGTACAACAGCCAGACAACCATTTGGAGTGTTTGATGCTTGCATTTACAGAATGATAAAATTAAAAAAGGTCATAGAGATCGCCTCAGTTTTTTTCCTCTGTCTTTTGTCATGGTTGTCATTAAAATGCAAATATTCTTTATATATTTATATGTAAATTAATTAATAAATTATATATTTACAAATGAATTTTGAAAGTATGTTTGGAAATGTGAATTTTTGTACATGATATTGCAGGCATGATAACCATACTATATAGAATAACATTTGTACGAAAGATAATAATAATATGGTGAGAAACACTTTTGAGCAGTACTGTATATAAAAAAAGATATATATTTTATTGCTTATGATCTTTTTTGTTGGGGAGAAACAGTGGGGTTGAAGTTTTGCCTAATGAACATATCAAGGTTTGTTCTTGTAATGGAATGCATAACTGTGATATATACTCTCTCTCTCACTCACTCGTTATCTATACCGCTTTATCCTGTATTCAGGGTCACGGGGGGCCTGGGATAGAGCACGAGGCGGGGTACACCCCAATCCATCACAGGGCACACACATACACTCAATTACACACTCATTCATGCACCACAGGCAATTTGGGAGCAACAATTAGCCTAATCTGCAGGTCTTTGGACTGTGGGAGGAAACCAGAGTACCTGGGGGGGAAACCAACCAAGCACGGGGAGAACATACAAACTCCAATATGGAAAGAAGGGGCAAAAAGTTCTTAAAATAGTCATTTAAACATTTGGGTTATTTATGTCTGTAGCATATTAAAATTAAATAAATTGAATTATTTTCTCTGTAATGCAGTGATGAAAACTTTAAGCTATTTGCAACACTGCACCCTCATTTTAGGGTCATAATTCAAAGAAGATAGATACCAAAAAGAATGGTCTGAAGATAACGAAGCACTTAACACCTTAGGGGACCATAATCCCACTGGCAGTTTTAATTATTATTAATTTAACCATTTATTTATTTATTTATTTTTAACCACTTTTGCACTAGTTAATTATGATAATATGTCAGTACATTTTAAATGTTAAAAAAAAGTTTATATGTTTGCTATGTTAAGACATGATCATCACACCAGAGGTCGATTTAAGAGTTTGATTGAGTGGTTTGTAACCTGATTATAACTTTTTGATTTAATTTATGGCTCAGGTTATTATTATTATTTATTAACTTCAGGGAAATACTCAAGGACTGGCTAAGCTTTATTGAATACTGTCCAGGCAGTTTTGCGTGATGCTGTGACAAATACTATCTGGATAGACATATATAATTTTCTGAGACTGGTTTTGTTGAAAGAGCAAGTTCTGACCAATGTACAGACAAAACCTTCCTTTTATTTATTTCATTTAAAGTTTTAAAAGTAAATTACTATTCATACTTTTCATGAATACCATTTACTGTATCTCTTGTTCTAGTTCAATACACGCATGAGGAAGATTGCTGAGTTATGTCTAGAAGACAAGGCAGATTTATGAAAAAGTTGACTGGAAAGGAAACGCTTGATAGAAAAAGATGCACAAGCAACATGGATAACCACAGACTTAAGAAGATTGTTAAGCAAAGCTGGTTCTAGAACTTGGGAGAGCTTCACAATTAGTGGAGTGAGGTTGGAGTCAGTTCATCAAAAGCCAATATGCACAAACCTCTTCAATAAATGGGCTACAACTGTTGCACCCCTAGTATCAAGCCAGATATATCAAACGCATCTTATTTAGGCTAAGGGGAGAAAAGACTTTGCTCAGTGGTGCAAAATGTAAAGGTGCACTTGGAAATCAAGCTCGCAGAGTCTGGAGGAAGAGTGGAAAGGCACAAAAATCAAATTTTCTTGAATTCCAGTGTGAAGTTTTAGCAGTCTGTAATGAGGTAGATGACATTGACTATTGAGGTGCATTGTGTTTTATCAAGTCCAAAGTCAACTGCTAGTCAGAAAACCGATACACGGTATCAGATAATCTTATCAAAAATATTATCAAGATAATATTCATAATGAATTCAATCAACCCTGCCACAGCATCTCAATGTACTGTACATGTGTAATTGTCATAAGTGATTTTAAAATGTTTGCTCAATGAATACATGCTCAATGTGACAGTTGTTTTTGTCACAGAGGATACCACTGTGGTGGATAGCAGCTGGGGCACACAATGTTTTAAGCCATCACAAAAACTTTGTGCTGAAACTAAAGCAATATAAATCAGTCATTCATGGAAACTGGGACAAAAACCTTTTCAGTTCATTACATGATTTTTGTCAATACTGTCGAGAGAAAGAGATAGAGAAAGAGATCTGGATAAAAAATTCTTACAATTTAGGTTTTGTGAGTTTGATTAGTATAAGATGAGCCGGATCATGTTGTACTTGTTTTAATTGTTACCCTTATACTCAAGTTTTATTTCTTATCGTGTTGCCGGTGGCCTGACAGAGCCTTCCTTCAAAGAAGCCCTTTCTGGGAGCAACTTTTTTTTAGGTATCGCTCTTGGGCGCAGTTGTGGCTTGAAATTCTGTTATCATCAGAGGATCTAGAACATTGTGTGCTGTTACCCAGCATCTCTCCTCTGATCCATACCCTTCCCACTGTATTGTCCCTTGTCTTTTCCGAAATTTTAAGATGGCAGTTATTCCATATGCTGGCCTTCCATTAATCTGCAGAGGATCAGGAGGGATATTGGAGTGACACATTTCGTCCAAGGGTAACCCTCTTACTGGATTCAGCTGTAAAATATGAAACTTCATTTTTTTTGTTACATTAATTCACTGTAAGATCTTATGGTCTGATGTATTTGATGTATAATTTTCTTCATCCCACTAAAATGTGCAGTTCTTTGCTGCTAGCCCAACTCGATCTCCTGGTTTATATCTGATGTTTTCGCCTCTGCACTTGCCAAAGAATCTGAAGGTTAGGTAGCAGGATCAGACAAATTGACTATAAGTCTATAGCAATGTGAGACCAGGGTCTTTAAGGTGTGGGAAGTGACATGAGTTTTCCTGTGGGTAGGGCTCATGGTACTTTTAGCTTGTGTGCATGTAGAGCTGGAGATAATGAAGTTATTTATGTCCTTCTTCATGATTGGCCACCAGTAATTGCTCTGAAGCAGAGATGTTTTTTAGAGTGCCCAGGTGTCCCATGGCTGCTAATGCATGGATCCCTGTGATCAGTTGTGCTCGTGCTTGGTAAGGAACACACCATTTTGTCTCAGAGAAAATTGTTAATGTCTCTGTCGACATCCCACCTGATGGTGCCCACAATGTGGCTTGCTCCTTTCCTCTTGTGGTGGGGTGACATGTATTCAGGACAGGGCATTAGCCTTAGTGTTTCTTGAGCCGGGACTGTATAATACTACAAAGTTAAGTCTAGAAAAGAAACGTATCATGTATTCAAGATTCTTGTGGTCAGTGTATATGATAAAGAGGTGATCTGCCCTGTCGAGCCAGGGTCGCTGTTCTTCCAGAGCTAGTTTTATTGCCAACAATTCTCCATTCCCCTCATCATAGTTTCTTTCTGCTGGGGTTAGTTTCTGAGACATAAAGGTGATTGGGTGAATCTTCGGTTTCATCCTGAATTTTTTTGGATAATAGAGCTCCCACTAAACTGTTACAAGCATCCACCTCTTCAATAAACTGTCTAAACAGATCAGGGAGATTTTAAATAGGTGTGCTGGTGGAGGCTTCTCGTAGTTTGTACTGTAGAATGCTTATTGGTTTATGTGACCCCATTTTAAAAAATTGTTGTCTTTGAGGAGGTTAATGAGGGGGCTTTCTGTGTGACTGAGGTTTCTGATAAAGGGTCTGTAGAAATTAGCAAAACCCAAGTGTGCCTTATCTTCATCCATACTGTATGTACTCCATTTGGTCCAATAATATATCCCAAAAAGATCTGGGTGCTGTGGAACTCACATTTTTTGCCCTTGACATACAAGTGGTTCTCTTGTAGTCTAGAAAGAACCTTCCTCACATGAAAAATATGAGTCTTTTAATCCAGCAAGTAAATTAGTATGTCATCATTGTATGCAATTATGTATCTTTTCAGCATGTCCCTTAGAATGTCCTTTATAAGACTTTAAAATACCACGTGTGCACATGATAATCTGTATGGCATCACACAGTACTCATAGTGGCCAGAGCGAAATTCTATCTTCCATTTGTCATCCTTTCTGATATGAATTAAGTTGTATGCACTGCACTAAAGTTAAAGTAATTCTGGCCTTTCCTTTGTTACAAAAGCATAACCCCCTGACATCCTGGAAGGAAAGAGACATTATCAAGTGGTCCCTGATGTGTAAAAAATCTGTGCTTTATCAACCCCACCTCTCATAGCCACTTCCACCTCCATCCATCACCTTCTGGAAAGCCCGGAACATATTCCAATAATCTACATTCATCAGGAAAATAAGAATTTTCAAGATGTATTCAGTAAAGTGAAAGAAAATGGAGTCTCCCCTCCCACCCCCGCCCCTGCACAAAACAGACAGAGGTGGAAGTGGCTATAAGAGCTGGTTTGATAAAGCACAGTCTCCGCCTTGGTTCCAGATTGCGATGGCCTTAAGGGCCTGTCCGGTAAGCAGGTTTATAAACTGTGTGATCGTAGCCTGTTCGCCATTGATTCTTGTCCCGCAAAGTAGAGTGAGCATTGGAGAATGAAGCCTTGACATTCGGCCCGGTGCTTGGAGTATTTATCCGGGCGAGTAATCAGTGATGTGGAGGCACAACTCGTTCAGGATACTAGCGTGAGCGATATTGGTTTATCTAAATCTTTAGTTTCCTGCTGTGTCCATGATTGACAAAGTATTCTGTTAGGAATATGATGAAAGACACAATTGCAGGTAAGAAAAATGATTTAATGATGATAAAACTGGCAATCAAAAAAACATTACGAGTAATCGTAAATGGTGGTTACTAAACAGGCAGGGGTCAGTTGGTCTACGAACAACATGAACTATGGAAAATCCAAAATCATAATGAGAAATCAAAGCACAGTCATGCACAGAAAACACAGTAAATTCAAATGGCTTGGTAACATCAGGAGAAACTCATCAGACCATATAGTTCATAATGCTCCTGTTCTTCTCACTTCCATTTATCCACCACGGATAGCACAGTTGTGTTTGATTAGTACTTAAACAAGACTTAGCATGGATGCTGGGAGTTGTCATTCATTTCCCTTACTGTATACTCCGAGGCTAGTTTGACTGGGAACATTGCAACTGAAGTGGTTTGCCTAGTTAACATCTCAAAGTTTTTTATAATGGAGCGGAAAACTGTGCGGACTGGAACACAGTGTTTTATGCCACTGTGGAATGCAAACAAAAAACAAATCAATTAGTCTAATCTACATGTCTTTTGGACTGTTGGAGTAAACCAGAGTACCCATATGAAATCCACAAAGCACACTGAGAAAATGTAAACTCTATGAACACAGACCCAAAGGCAGGACTCAAACCCTGACCCTACCCTAAGACTACAGTGCTATCCACTATACCACCATGCTGCCTAGATTAAGGCTACAAAACAATATTCTAGTTTATCTCAAACCCTTGACAACTATAAAAAACATTTAGATATTAAAAACATTTCCATTTGGTATGTATTTAATAAATACACAGCAAAAAAATAAATAAATAAACAAAAAATAAAATAAAATAAAACTAACAGAATAGACGAGACTAACAAGACATGTAATTTTAGCTTCCAAGGACTCGTCAAAAAGAGAAGGAGAATGAAAGGGCTTTTGAAGATGATAATTTAAAACTGTATGCCATATTGTAGGCTACAGTTATAATGGTATTGTTTTCATAGAGAGATGTTTTTGTAATGAATTTTATCACTGTGTATGGGGGGTGGGGTAGCACTGTGTTTTAAGCCATGACAAAAACCTGCTGAGACTGAACTTCTGTGGACCATGTTTGAACTGTTTGCACAGTATATGTCTTACAGTATATTCTACATAGACACTATGTTTTTACAAACAAAATCTGACCATGTGTAATTAGATGAAGGACTAGCAAAGGTTCTATTGGATTTACTCATTGTAAAGTGTCCTTGAGCTCTGGAAAGGCGCTATATAAATAAAAATTATTATTACTATTACATATAAGATGTATGCACTTGGACTGTGTTCACAAATTAGATTAAATGTGTGCACAGGCCTCCACGATCTTAAAGGAGCAATGACAGTCTAAATGAAGAAAGGGCACTAAATAGCCATGAAGCCACAAATGTGCAGAGCTTACACTGCCATCCCATGTGCTGGCACCTAAAAAAGGAATGATGATGTACTTTAAGTACAAGTGTGACTGTAAAGGCTTCTAGACTAGTAAAAAGGTACAAACACAAAGTTTGGACTAATATGTATCAACATACAGATCTATGAGGGTCATTAATGTCAAACCAGGACTTGTGATGAAAATTCTCTTGATTGAAGGTGTTAATGCAGTTGACATTAATAAAAGACTTTAAGTACAGTATGGTGATGAGCCTCAGTTAAACATTTGAATGGTGAAAATACTTTAGAGAAGATGTCAGTGAATGACGAAAATTGATGTGGGTTGGAGCCCACTGCAGTCATTCCAGTGAACATTCCGGTGGAATGCTCTTAGGAAAAATAGACTGGTTTGATCATTGTATAAGAATGACACCTAATTGTATTTACTCTTTAATTGACGATATCAGTTTCCAACTATAGTTAATGGAAAATCTAGGGGAAAAATGAATATTGTGAAAGTTTATCTTTCAGAATTTAATTTAAAAGTATAAAAGTAAAATATTTTTAAGCCTTTAAGTTTTCATTTCTAGCTCAAAAATCTAGTATCTCAAAATATTAAAATGTTTAGTTTCAAGTTTGAGTAACTCACTTACTATTTCACTCACTCATTGTCTATACCGCTTTATCCTGTATTCAGGGTCGCGGGGGCCTGGAACCTATCCCAGGAGACTAAGGGCACAAGGCAAGGAACACCCTGGACAGGGTGCCAATCCATCGCAGGGCACACACATACACACACTCACATACTTATTCACACACTGCAATTTGGAAATGCCAATGTCTGGACTGTGGGAGGGAACCAGAGTATGCAGAGGAAACCCACCAAGCATGGGGAGTAAATTACTATTTATACACTATAAGTACAATTTATCTTTTGGTCTGTTTCAATACATGCATGGGGAAGACTAGAGAGTTGACAGTTGTCTAGAAGACACTCGCCAATTTCGTCCACAAGGAAGGTAAAATACAGAAGGTACTGTTAGGAGGGATATTCATGGAAAATTAACTGAAAGGAAAAATAGAGGTAGGAAAATGTGCACAAGCAACAAGGATGACCACAGTCTTAAGAAGATTGTGAAGCAAATATGAACTTGGAAGAGCCTCACATGAAGTGGAGAGAGGCTGGAGTCAGTTCATCAAGAGCCACCATGTACAGATTACTTCAAGGAATGAGCTACAACTGTTGTATCTCTAGTATCTAATCATTTTGATCATACACATTCACATTTCATTAAAAACTTTAATAATTTCTTTTGATTTGTGTAAAGCTTCTTTGCAACAATGTCAATTGTTAAAAGCGCTATACAAATAAAAATTCATTGAATTGACTAGTATCAAGTCACTCCTGAAACAGAGACATCAGAATTATTTTACTTAGGCTAAGGAGCCAAAAAAAAAACATTGCTCACTCATTCAAATAAATTGTTCATCTCAATATGCATATGTCATTGTCATAAGTGATTTTAAAAGGTTTGCTCAATGAACATATGATCTTGTTTTTGTAACAGAGTATACCACTGTGGTGTATAGCTCTGGCTATGGTGCACAGTGTTTTATGCCATTACAAAAACTTGGTGCTGTAACTGAAGCACTACAAATATAAAACACAAACCCACAATTAAGAATAAAGAGATAGTTACAGAATGAGGAATAGGCTTGAAGTTGACATTTATTAAATTTAATGCAAGATAACATTATTTAATACACGTTCATTCATCTGTCATTTTTCATTTTATATGGTGAAGTGTGCTTTTGGTCCTTTTTGTAAAAAAAAAAATCTGCTTTTGTCTTATCTTCAGATGAATTCATATTAACCTGCAGGATCTGATGGTGTTTCTATAAAGAAATCCAGAAGAAGATTTGCAACCAAAAAAATACTAATAATGGAATTGTCAAAAACCAAGAATCTGTTTTTCCTACAGTGGTATTGGTTTTCTTATGTTTACTGATCGCATTTAAAAAATATTTTACTGCCAAATTCCATGGGGAAATATATATATTTTAAATATTGATCAGGATAATTATTGTAACAGATATCGACCTTCTTAAATGTTAATATTTAGTTAAGTTTGCCTTAATAACTTATATTATTTAATACATACAAAAGCATAAAAAATGCTACTTATTTCTTGTTAATTTTTTTCTATGGGCAAACATTGAGATTTGAAGTGGTTTGCCCAGTTAATATTTCAAAGTTGTTTTTATAATGGAGTGCATCACTGTGCTAACTGGAACCCACAGTGTTTTATGCCACTACAAAAACCTATAGAACTGTGAAAAACAATAATAATAATAATAATAATAATAATAATAATAATAATAATAATAATAATAAAAAGAAGAAGAAGAATATCACCATCATTTCTTTATGTTTCAAGATTTAGATTTCAAATAATATTTTTTTTTAAATAGAAGATTACATAATTTTACAGATTGGCAACATTAATTCAGTAATCTACACAGAGCAAAGTGTTTGTTTGTTTTTGTGAAGTGCAAAAACACTGTTATGCTGCAATAATCATTTGCTTTCTAAAGTAACATTACTGAATATTATAACTGTAGAAACGTATATGACGTAGACAAAACAGATGTTAAATTCTTTCACTGTCTATACCTCTCAACTTTAACTGTCCATCACAGGACACCAGCACACACGCACTCACATACTACAGGCAATTTGGAAATGGCAATTAGACTAACGTCTTTGGACTGTAAAAGGAAACCAGAGTTCCCGGAAGAAATTTAAGCATGGAAAGATCAAGCAAAGTCCACCAGCACGGACACAAAGGCAGGACTCGAGCCTTTTACCCTGGGAGATGTGAGGACAGTGCGTTAAGCACTACACCACCATGCTGCCTGGGTTAAGGCTACAAAACAATATTTTATTTAATCTCAAACCTTTGAGAAATACGAAATTCGGTCAGATATTTAAAACACTTAAATTTGGCAGGCCTTAAATACACTGCAATAAAATCTACAATAAAACCAAGAGAACAGGCAACCAGGAGAAATAACGGGCTTTTAAAGATTAATATAGTTTAAAACCAGTACGTAATATAGTAGGCTTCAGTTAATGTTGTTGTTTTTATGGTGAGATGTTTTTGTAATGAGGAGTTTCACTGTGCCTGGGTGGGGGGGTATCACAGTGTTTTAAGCCTTGACAAAAACCTGCTGCTGAGACTGAACTTCAGTTTGATTTACACTGTGTACCTTACAGTACATTCTTAGTGGACACTTCATGTTTTAATCAGTCCACTAAACTAAAAGTTACTAAAGATCTATAAATCCACTTATTTTATACGTATTATTAAATTGAATAGTGGGTGCAGTACCAGAAAACTAGTATACGATAGTCATTGTAAAAATTTGATTGCCACCTACATTTGTGGGGGTGGTTTCTTCAGCTCCACATAATGTACAGTGAGCCCTTTAACCACATAGTCAAGTGGCAACCAGGTTTTGTGCTTAAAAATCAGGTATACTAGCCACAAAGCAGCACAGGACATTAATAACTTATTGTCTTTATTTTACATATTTTATATTGCACTTTTGCAAGTCCAATTTAACCTTAACATTTTATGTATTTATTTATTTATATGTTTATTTATTTAATAGTTAATCTACGTATATTGAAATACTGTACTTGTATACTTACAACATTTCTACTTGTTTGGGGGAATAAAAACTATAATAATTCCTTATATGTTTATATTATAAACATAAATATTTATGGAAATGGCAAAACAAGTTCTTAAATGGTCAGTTAAACATTTGGGGGATTTCTGTAGTAAACTCAAAATTCTTTTCACCATCATGCAGGTGTTTCCTGATAAAGCCACTTACAACCCTGCACCCTCAATTTATGGTCATGAAGCAAAGAAAGAGATACCTGTAGTTACAAAAAAAGGATAATGTGCAGACAACCATGACCTTATAACAGACTGAAGATTTAGGAGACCATAAATCCACTGGAAGAGTTCAAAAAATGTTTTTGTTTGTTTGTTTGTTTGTTTGTAGTTAATTATACTAATATGTCAGAGTATAAAGATCCACTTGTTGTAAAATTCATAAAATTGGCCAAGGGTATGACCATGAATACAATCATGCAACAGCATCTCAGTGGGGTCGAGGTTTTGATTTGGATATTGAAATGCTTTTGTTTTATCTTGTGTGTCATTGTCATGTGTGATTGTAACCTGTTTTCTCAGTTAATATGTGACAGTTGTTTTTGTAATGGAGTGTACCACTGTGACTGGTAACTGGGGTACACAGTGTTTGAAGTCATTACAAAAACCTGCTGTTGAAACTGTATGTTATGTAATATACAGTACATGTAGTCATGTTCAAAAGTTAGTACCCCCTTTTTGAATTATATGATTTTTGTGTAGAAAAAAATTATTAAAAATTATCTGATTATAGCAGGTCTCTGTCAGATAATGAAAAGGCTTGGTCAGATACAAATAATTAGCATTTATTTACTGAAAACGGTGCAGGCATACATATCCAAAACATAAAATAGGATCATAAACAGGGACAGGCAGAAGGTTGGTGGATAAGCAAACATACTGTAGTGTCACAGATAAAGCCAGAAATCAGAAGAACAACAAACAGAATAGGGTCAACTATCCACAATATCCACAAGAACCAAATCCAAAGAACACAAGAACATTAAGACTTAGTAAACTAAACTTATACTTTGCAAAGACAGTGAGTGTGTAGCTGATTAGAACCATGTGTGTATGGTTTAGAAGTCAGGAGAGTGTGAGCATGACTGGGAATTGGGAAGTTGGAAGGTTGTGTTATGACAGTATTATGGGAATACAACCTCAAATGAATAACAATGTTTTTAACTGTGCTCCTATTTATTTAACATAAATGAAGCAATAAAAATGAATAATGAAAAAAAGATCCTTTTTTTCTGCCATTCTTATGTTGTTGTTGGTCCTTCGGCTGCTCCCGGTAAGGGGTCGCCACAGCGGAATATCCAGTTCACACAACAACTTGGCACAGGTTTTACACCGGATGCCCTTCCTGACGCAACCCTCCCATTTTATCTGGGCTTGGGACCGGCACTGCATCCAGTGGCTGGGGGGTTTGGGCACTGGCTGGGAATCGAACCCGGGCCTTCCGCATGGCAGGCGAAAATCATGTAATTCCCAATATTATCTTCTCCCCTTCTTATGTACTGTAGATAAACATGTGCAAAAATGCATTCCACATTTCAGCCGAGACTTATATGAAGCTTCAGCAGTCCTTCTGATCTAAACCAAGTAGGTATATTTCCACGTTTTAGAGTATTTAGTAAAAAAAAATTTCCCGGAACTAGCTACTGTACATACCTACTTTTTTAAATGACAAAATTCACATCAAGAAATGCCTTAAAACTGACCATGCGTAATTATGTGATGGACTAGAAAAGTTTCTAGGATTTCCTGGAATTGTTTTCAATTAACAGGTGTGCCTGGTCAAGAGTTAATTTGTGACATTTCTTAATGTGATTCAGGTGTTGTCTTGAGCAGAGGAAGTGATGGGTTGCCAATAGCCCTATTAATGCTACTACAAAAGCATTTTAAAGCAATGGATCATGATTTATATTAACAAATTCTACTACAAAAGCATTTTAAAGCAATGGATCATGATTTAGATTAATCAAAATCTAATTTGCTAATGTTAACATATAAAGTATTTTAAGTAGTGAAATAAAACCTACTTTGGATGTATTTGTCAACACTGTCACACAATAAGTTACCACCATCAGGTGACATTCCAAATAGTTTTCCACATTCCAAATTCCACGTTATGCTAGATACCTACTAAAACGTATGTGGGAGACAGTTGTTTTTGTATGATTTGCTAGAAGCATATTTAATGCTTGAAATGTATTAATTTTATAAAAAATTTCTCCCAAATGTAATATAATTTAAGACACATGTTGTTGACATGTTATGGTTGTGACCACATCGGTATCAACAAAAAAATCTTTAAAATATCAAAAATCTTACAAGAACCTGAGCAGTTGAACAGATTATAGAACAACAAAGAGTTACAAAGAGGTCCTTGGAGTTTTGATCGCCTGACTTTTTCTTTATTTATTTTTTTTAGAAATGTGATCTGATGGTGTTGATAGAAACTCAGGACACAAGTTTAAAAAAAAAAAAAAAAAAAAATTATGTAAATGGATCAAGACAGTTCTAGTGGGGCCGCTTTAACAAATAAAATAATAATAATTTTATGTAGGGTTAAAAAAAAAAAACTATTTTGTTTTGCTGAGTTGATATATATACCAAGCCTATAAAATTGATCCAAAATCCAAGAAAAACACAATATTATGTGCTGGACTTGTTTTGTCCCAGTTCTAAAGAATGTGTGTGTGTGTGTGTGTGTGTATA
>JAQMYK010000008.1:23764822-23796509 GCA_030014345.1 Clarias buthupogon
TTGTAAATCACAGTAATGCTGTTTCTTTTACAGTAATGTGCAGTATTTCGAAAAAACAGTCGGAAACTGTAAAAAAAAGTCCTGTAAATTTACATCAATTTGTTACAGTGTAGCTCTATCAATTAGAAAGGTTTTTAGTATTACATATTTAGTAAGTCACTATTTTTCAACCCAAAAGCAGAGAAAAGGGGGATGATGACAGGAGTACTGTTTATGTTTGTGTTTTTATTATAAATGACCTAGTTTTGATATTGTAACCATAAATGTTTAAAAAGGTTACAATTGGGAATCCTTTGCAAATTGCTATGCTACAATATAAATAAAACACTTCAGGAGGTGCTGTTATAGAATAAATATAGAATATAAAATATATAGAATACATAAATCACTTATAAACAAAAAATCTTATAAACTCTGTTGGTTATATTGTTAATTGTAGAATTATATTAATTATAATATTTTCTCTACATTAATTATAGACCAATACAAAGAACACCATATATTTAAAAATTGCATTTCTAATCAAATGTAATTGTCAATTTTACTTATTGTACTGTTCATAAAATTGCTTGACCCAATGTTTTAAATAAGTATGCTGCAAATAAAATAACTTTAATGTGTATTTGGGGATAAAAGTAAATGTTTTTAATGAAAATAAAAATCAAGGAAAATATATTTTAAGCTTAACAGAATATGATAGAAAGGTTTCATGCACATGTAAATAGTAAATACCTTTAAAAAGTCATATATATTGTGTGTTGGATTTATTAATGGCAAGAAACTTATAAACGTAAATTATATCAAATGTTTTTTCTCCTACAACAAAATAAATGTCTGTTTCATGACTTAATCACCTGTGTTTTTTCCTCTTTTTTTTTTAGGTGAAATGATAAACATAAACAACTAATGGAATGAGTTTGATCTTCTCTCTGTTTCTTCAGTATAATGTTCTGAGTTAAATGTTCTGTTAAACTATCTTCTCTCGGCTACTTTTTATGTGTTTTATATCTGTAAATACTTTGTGTCATTTAAATGTTGATTTTTTTTTCATGCTTTTACTCAAATCTCAAATAAATGCAATTAAAAGTCTCATTGTTTTTCTACATCTTTATTGGTCAAACCTAATAGATAGAGTTTATTTTAATTTGTATAAATGTTCTAACAGGTTTATGTGATGTGTTTCTCGTTTTATGTGGTCGAACATAGTAAAACATTTGGCAGATAATTATTCTTTATTCTTTATTTGTGAATTATTTATCATGCCACGGAGCAAACGAAGATAATAGAAAAACACTCTTTGCATAACAGGCAAAACACTGGTCTATTAATGCATGCAAATGTAGGACTTCTTCCTGTGCAGGTGTGTTTCATTCTATCTCAGCGATGCAGATGATTTTCACTTCTTCTTTTAGAAGATTTTGCCATTTATCTTTGGACTGCTTCTTGCCTAACGCTCTCACCCGCTGTTTTCTGTGCTTAGTGAAGCTTATCCTGCACTCCTTCCTCTAGCCACACCACAAAACACCACAAACTGTGAAAAACACAAACAAACTATTGCCTTGTTTTTTGGTTGAGCTTTAGCTTTAGCTTTATGATGTTCCAAATATTCATGCAATAAGGAGAAAAACCTAGTTATGTTTTATTAGTTGTTACATTGAATTCTTTTTTTGAAAACTTCCGTAAGGAGCAACTAAATAAAAAAGGAGAAATAACAAACAAAACAAAAAAATTCTGACAACAAAAACTAACTAGAGTTGATATAACCAGAGTTTATTAACCAGAGTTTATAAATATAATCAAAATATTTTAAAATGTTGAATTACTGAAGAAAAAAAATATTTTTGCTGTCAAATAAATTTTAATAAAGATTTCAATAATGCACTGGCACAATGTGCTCAATGTGTGGATGTCTATCTTGTCACCCAATTATGGCCTGATTTGTCCAGGATTTCAAAAGCACCTACTATAATGCACAAAAAAAATAGATGCTCCATCATCTTTGGTTTGTGCCAGGTATGTTTGAAACAGAGTTTCTTTTGGCATATAAGATGCACTCATATTTCTTGTTAGACAGCATGATCATAATATTTATAGTACAACAAAAACACAGTTTTATATAGAGAGTTCCTTGTCGGTGTTGTGCCAGCATCTTATCACACATTAAAAGTAAAAGGGAAAAAAATTAAACATTAAGTTCTACAGAGCACAGACTATGTTTACCATGTTCTTGAATTGTTGTTTTCTCATTGTTTATAGCTGTGATTGAGATTCCACCCAGCATCAGCATCAGCACCAGCATCGATACAACATCTAATGATATTATTCTGATTTGTTGGTTGGATGGTTTTAGTCCTAAAGCAATTAATGTTGATTGGGGAGCAGGTAAGAAAGGGACTGAGAAACAATTTCTAAATGAAAAAAAATATTTCATGCTGAGCCAAATTAGCATAAATGCACAACAATGGAATAAAGGCAAAGAGTTCACATGCAGCGCTAGACACAAGACTGGAACCTTCAGTCAAACATGGAGCATTTGTAAAGGTCAGTTCCACACAAAACAATGCTAAATAAAAATCTTTCATGATGTCTAATTGTAAGTGAACAACCTCTTATTTATTGCAGACCATCCAAATTGTAAACCACAGATACAACTGGATAAACCTTCTCTCAGGTCCATATTGACAGATAAACAAGTAACAGTCTCCTGTGTTGTTGAGTCTGTGTTCCACCCTAAAGTTTCATGGCTTGTAGATGGAAAAGAAAAATCAAACAAGAGTGAGAGACAGGCGGTATCCACTGTTAGCAACCTGACTATTTCTGTAGAAGACTGGACAAAATCAAGGAATATAACCTGCAGGGCTGAACATCCATGTTTTAATCCAATAGAAGCTATTATCAACACTACAGGTAAGTTATGTATATTATTAAAAACACAATTATTAACATCTATGTTCATTTGTGCAGAAAATTTACAATTGGACATTGGATACTTATTTAAACAATAATTATAGACATAGAGAGTTAAGTGTCATGTGTGCATCTCATAGGGTTCATGTTGAACAAGTAAGCTAACTTAAAACTATTTAACTTTTTCAAGATTTTTATTTATGTGAATTTTTACTTTATTTATCTCAGAACCTGTGCAGAAAACTCCTACAGTGGTGATCAGGAGGAGTCTTGCAGACGTAGGGAAGAGAGACAGTGCAGTGCTGGAGTGTGTTGCAAGCAGTATGCCCTCTGGTGAACTCTCTGTCAACTTCCAGGCCAATGGTGAGAAGTTTCCAGAAGCTCAGTATGTGAATCTGCCAGAAGGCCAGGACACACTGACTACACAATTCACCATTCCCAAAACAAAACAAACCAAAAACAACAAGTTCGCTTGCCAGATTCAGCAAAGCCGTTCGGAGAAGTGGAGGTCCAATTCTATTGAAAACCTTTTTGGTAAGGAAACTTTCAATCGCAATCTCTTATTTGTTTGAATATTGACATTATTTACAGGTTAAATGGTAATGGAAAGTAGTGTCTTGGGTAACTGGTAGAAATACCAGCACAGTCAGTGTGAGGTGTGAATTCTGACTCTCACTTTTCCTTCACCATAGCTCATCAATCAAATTCATAAATGTACACAGCTTAAAATTATACAAGGGAAAGTGTGTTTTTTACATCTTTGTTGTGCAGTTAATATTGTTGATATCGGTGCTTGATATCTTCTTTAAACCACTATCTCTCAGGGATGAAATTAAATGACATTCCTCTAGATGTCCGTACAGCCGAGTCACTGGCAACGACTAAAGATCTGTTTCATTTATTTGGGTCTAATATGCCTAAATATAAATGCAAATGTAAAATTCAATTAGTTATATTTCCAAAGATATAATCAATTGAATTAGGATTTTAATGTATTTTGTTTAAGGCAATGAATGCCCCTCAAGCTTCATATCATTTCATGCTAAATATCTCAGTTCAGATTGTCCTACAGCTGTAAAGCTGAAAAATGTTGACACTCTAATGTAAAGTGTGATAAATGTCTGCTTTTTGTACATATGAAACAGGACAAGGTATTTCATTTCCTGCACACTCGTGGTCGTTTTAAAGTTTAAATTTTTTTTTACTATAAAATGTTTTATGTATAAAAAAGTGTGTTTTCTCTCCAGACGACCCATCAGTGGAACTTTCAGTTGTATCCAGTCAGAATAAATCTACATCGACGCCACAAAAACTTCTTTGCTCTGCAACTGGATTTAACCCAGAGATCAAGTGGCTCCCTGAATCTGTGGGGAATAATAAAAGTGAAGTAACAATGAATGCAGATGGACGTGTGAAGGTGTCCAGCGAGCTATCAGTTACAGAACAAGAGTGGAAACGTGGAACTACATTCACCTGCCAAGTCAGAGATCAAGGTCGTCTAACTGTACAGAAGAACACCAGTTTTTGTGCAGGTATTGTAATAATCAGAAAAGTTCACAAGCTTTAAACAAAATACAAATACTATACAGTTATGTCTAACACTAATGTAATTTCTTTATCTCCAGTCACGCCAGATCATGTTCAGAGTGCACAGGTTTACCTGTTGGGTCCCTCCTTCAGTGATATGCTAGAGAAGAATCCTGTTTCTGTCATCTGTCTGCTGTTGGGCTACAGTCTCCAGGATTTCTCAGTTAAATGCACAGTGGGAACAGCCAAGCTGTCTTTAAATCCTTCAAATCCTTTAAGTCCTCAAATCCGGAAACATGGGAATGGAACAGAAAGTGTTCGAATGGTTTTAAAGGTTCCAGCTGATAGTTGGAAAAACCATGAAACAGTTTTCTGTGAGGTGAAACACCCCTGTTCTATTGCACAGACATACAACATCTCTAAACCCAAAGGCAAGTGCTCACAAACACTGACATTCAAGAACTCACTGAAATATTTTGTTTCAGGAGAGGAAAACTACTCGACTCAGTTTCTTAAATTATAAATAGTGTAATAAAAATGTTTTTTTTTGCATTCTCACAGTGCATTCATTTATTATACTGTACGACAAAAATAGTGACACGCTGTTGTCTCTCTGTCTTATACAGTAATTAAAAAACAAACAAAATTTTTTATCTGTGATTTTATTTATTTACAGTTGAATGTATTATTATAAAATGTCTAAAATAACACCTTAGTTATCGCACAAATTATAACAAATAAAAATGAATTTCCTCATTTTCTCTTGACGTTAACACAACAAAAATGCAGCTTTCTACTCAATGTTGTGAAACACAACATCAAATTTTCAAGCTTTACCTCTGACTGTTCCAAAGCTCTAACACTGGAGACTCTTCAAAAGGGCGATCATATCTACAACTGAGAGATGTAGACATGTACAGTATTATCAACAAGCAACTGCCTATAAATTAGCTTTTTCTTCAGTAAATCTTCCTGAAGTACACTTTACTTTAACTATCATGTATTAGAACTATTGCATCAATATAAACCAGTGACCTGATATTCTGATCAGTGAAATGCAGAATTTGGTAACATAAATAAGACTTTGCCCACAATAAGAGAATTATTATTTAAAAAAATTTAATTGTTACTGCAGTTCTGAGTTGGTTATTTGCTTCTATTATTTGTATCCTTAGAACTTAAACGTCCCACCATTCGAATTCGGGGTCCCAGTGATGACGAGCTGTTAGGATCTAACGACGCTGCTCTTCTCTGCTTGATTGACGGCTTCTTCCCTGCTGATATCTCTGTGCACTGGGAGCTGGACAACATCAAGCTGGACGCGTCAAGATTCAAAAACAGTTGGCCGGTTCAGTTTGCATCAGGCAGTTACTTCATGCAAAGCACACTGATATTATCACCATTAAAAAAGGAGAATGGCACTTTTTACTGTGTGGTCAGGCATGAATCATCTACAGAGCCAATCAAAAGCAAAATAAGCAACATATACGGTCAGTAACATCCTCTCTCTGGTACAAGCAGCTTGTTTTGATTAATTTTTTTTAATCAATAGCCTGAATCTGAACTACAAGTGATCATGACTTTACTAATAATAAAATGTAGACCAATAATTAGTACTGTTTCATTAATTACACAATCCATCATCTTAATGTTGTGATTAAATCTTATTATACAATAAAAATTCTTATACAATTAAAATTTGACTATACACAAAATGTACTTTCATTCTTTAATTAAAGTTTTACATCCTGGAGACACTGAATGCTAAAAATATAAAAAAATAAACATCTCCTTACTGAAAACCTTACACTAACAATTTTTTTTTTTTAGATTTAAATTAGATTTTTTTTAATTTAGTCTAGGCTCTCCAAGCATTAACATTATTCAGATTAATCAGATCTAAACATTTAACAGTGCTGTCATATATTTACTGTGTGTGTTTATTACCTGTGATTATTATACCTATACCTTGTTTTTTTTTATGGCGTTAGTGCATGATATTTTAAATAAATGAATTAGTGGATATTTTTCAGATTTGAATTCCATACTGATTTGAATTACCAATATGATCACAATTTACCATCAAATGCTTAAAGTTTTCCCACTATGTCTGTTTGTTCCCAGCCTCCGTAAATAAGAATCCTCCCACTGTGAAGCTGCTGCAGAACCAAGATGAGTTGGTGTGTCTGGCGTTTGGTTACAGCCCATCAGCCATTAACATCACCTGGCTCCTTAACAGAGAGACTGTAGAAAATAACGGCACAGGCAGCTCTGCCAGGGGGCCTGATGGGAAATTTATGATTAAAAGCCACCTGAATGTCAAGACCTCTAAATGGGAATCTGGATCCACATATACATGTCTTGTCGAGCACATCACCGGCCCAGTATCTCTCAGTGTTTCCAAAGCAGGTGATTTACCCCCCTAAGTGTTTAGCATTTTCCTATAATAAATCCTGTATCACAGTTGTACTGAAGAATGTTAGCCTCTAGTGTTTACTCCTGATTTCTAATTTGGAGTCAATATTTACATTTCTGACTACTGAACTACTGACCAATCCGAATAAATATAAATACATTAAGTTAATCAAAAAAACAGAAGTTGTTTATGTTATTCTATAACATTTATATATCAAAAAAAAAAATCTTTCCTTCATTTCATTTCGTGAAGCAACTCTATACCATGAGACTGAACTTTTATTTATTCTTTCTTCTGACAGAATTTATTGAACAGGCGATATACATCGATGACAACACATCAGACATTGAAATAGTGGATCAGGCTGAAGAAACCTGGAATATGGCCTGTGCCTTCATCATACTCTTCGTCATCTCTCTCATCTATGGATGTTCAATTACTCTGATAAAAGTGAAGACCGCTTGATCAGCTGTTTACGGCACCTTTTAATGTTTAGATTTATGTATTGCTTTACTGTTGTATATTGTTGAATGGGGAAAAATATCAATTATTATATTATTGCATTTAAGTTGATAAAGTTGTAAAAGGAAAATAAAGAAAAAACTTTTTGATGCTGGAGATTTTTTAAGTTGTTGATATTATTTTACAATTCTTTATTGAGCCTCTTTCAAATAAAGGGTATATACTGTATACAGATATGCAAAACCATTCCTTATAGAGGGGTTTAATTATATACCCCTATAATTATATATGAATAATTAACATTCAAAATTATACTGGGATATACTGAATATACAGTATAATATACTCAGTATATCCCAATATAATTTTGAATGCTAATTATTTATTGTTTCACTACTATCAATTGTTAAAATAAATACAATTCAAATTGCACATTAGCATCCTACAGATTCCCTGACGAAAAGATGTATGTTTCTTTCAGCTACAGGTGTTGAAATTACCAGTAGGCTAGCTTATGAAACTGAAAATGAACAAAATTTTAAATGTGTTATTAACACGCTGTGGTTATTAAAAATATTCTTTGGCTGCTCATCTGAAATATGAAAATGCAAATGTCAACATGCAGGAACCCCTCTCTGTTTTAGAACTGACAGCACACACACACTTCAAAGAGTTAAGAAATGCACTTCTTGCCCAAATTTAAATGTATGAAGGAACCACTAAAAACTTTCAAAAGTTCTCCAACTTTCTGAACCCTTTGAAAAGAATTTCACCAGTACCCAGATTTTTACCCTGGATTAACCCAGGAAAGTAATAATAATAATAATAATAATAATAATAATACATTTAATCATTATTATTATTACTTTCCTGGGTTAATCCAGGAAAGTTTGAGTTATTTTAGCAATAAGTGTTTTTTTTTTTTCTTCAACTTTTTAACCAGACGTGTCTTTGAAACACTGTTCATGGTAACGCCACTTCCTGGTTTTAATCTTTTATATTATAATGTTATAATTGAATTTATATATAAACTATATAATATGTTAGATTATACTCTTTTATATTCACATGGTATAATAATGCTAAGCAATTATCAATAATAATTATTGATAACTGTTTAACATTATGCCTTTTTTATATTAAAGATAATAGAAAGGTGCACACACAGTACGAAATAAACCAATTTACATTTTCAGCTTTTTTATGCATATGAATTTAAGTTTTACATTACAAGTTAGATCTTTTCTGTTCCTGACCTTGCATATTACTGTGTAATATTTAATTTAAAAGAACAAACAAACAAACAAGAAACAATGTGTCTTGCACCTGAACAGTTTGAACTGATTTGATTAACAAAGCAGAAAACCTTAACGCTTGATAGAGCTCTCATCTTCACATGTGTGTGTTTCGATGTGTTGCATCAGGCTCTGATGGTCACAGCTGGAGTAAGAAAAGATAAGAAACTATGAATAGGGAATTTACATGAAAACGAACATTTGCATATCAAATTACCTGAATGGAAAGGCTCTTTTTATCTTTTCATCTTTAAATTATGACTTGATTTACACACTTCATGCTACATTGTTGCCGTATCAGATGAAATTGCCAACAAGGGGTGTTGAAGTCATTTGAAGGGATAAGACCAATTGACAATTACAGAAGACAGAAGCACAGTACAGTGATGAGATGCTACGCTGCAGTAGAACATCTGGATAGTGTAAGAAGGTGTACTGAAGGAGAGGTGCAAAAACATTTGAAAGAAGGCTCTAAGTCTGTAAATGACAATCCCAACCGAGGTAGCTCAGAGCCCACTGCAGTCAGTCCCGTCAACATTCTTTTTTTTGTTTACCAAAAACCTACTGTCTTAGCAGGACAATAAACGACCTCATACTGCACATTTGGCACATTACAACTCATTTGGGAGTTATTGCCACATCCCCCGTACAATCCTGACCTCGCTCCAAGTCATTTCCACATGTTTGGGGGAAATCCTGGGAGGCCAGCATTTCAGAGGTGAAGCTGGTAGTTCAACCATGGCTCTGGTGTACTGAAAAAACTTTCTACCTCAATGGTGTCCAAGCACTAGTGAAACGCCGGGATAAGTGCATTAGTGTAGCAGGGGGTTAAATAGAGAAATAAAGGGAGTTTTACTCTCAGAACTGTGTTCTCTTATTCAGACTAATCAAAAGTCCTGGTTAGACTTGAACACAAGTTTGTATACAAGTTTGTACTTTGTATGACCATGTAGAGGATATATGAATGTTTCAGTTGAAACACAAAATCAAAATTTTAGAAATTATTGGAAATCTTTATCAATACAAATATTGCTATTTATTTTCACCCATAACAATATTACAAAGATTTGTTCGAAATCGAAACAAAAAATGCAGCCTATATATATATATATAGTACTGTGCAAAAGTCTTAGGCACCTTATTATATGCTGTACCAATTTTGGTATATATGTTTATCACGTCTGCATAATTATGTACAAAATCATTTAGTATTTCCATATAAAACTTAAAAATGTATAAATAAATAACATTACAGGAGAATATATGCATGGAAAGGTAAAGAGGAAAAAAATAGAAAGGAACGAGTGTGACAAAGTTACCAGAAGCTCAGTAAAACCTAACAGCTGTTTTCTTATTAAACTGCACAAATCTGTGTCTAAAACTCCTGATTTTAAGGAATGAGTTTTCTCAAATATTGACTTTATTTTATTGCTCTTTTTAGAAGTTTCTTTTATGCCTTAAATGTTTTCAGAAGCATATTTTGCTTATATATTAATAAACTATTTATACTAGTTTTTGTGTTCCTGAAGTGTGTATAAAAATTTTTTGGCTGACTCTGTACGTGTGTGTGGAATCAAATCTACATAAATAGCTTAAAAATAATAATGTATTTTTCTAACTAAGTGTGCAAGTTGTGCATGAGGTTATAAGTAAATAAGAGTTCTGTTTCACGCTATTTTTACTTTTTTTTAAAGCAACAGTTATGCTTACTGAATAATGACACTCATGAACAGGATGCATCTGTTCTCGAAACGCCAGCACCTTGTGCTTTCTTTTTTCTAAAATGTAAATACAAAGACAGCAATAACAGTAAGTTGTTCTGGGCAAATTTCCAGCTGTTTCAGACCTGTGAAACTTTTACATGACACGATCCTAACTGTGCCTAATGTGCCTTTTAAAAATAAATAAATATTCCTTACCCACTACCTATTTGTGCAAGTTAACAACCATCTATCAACAGTGCTGAAAATTAATTGTTTTGGCCTCCTGTGCATCTGTTTACATATCTGTCCTTTTGTGCATCGATCTGTCCATCTGCTGGTTTTCATCGCTGCATGGCCTGCCCTCAAGCTGCTTCCAGGTGTGGTCTGATGAGATCACCTTGAACAATATCATTGTTTTTTATTGTCTCTTTTCAATCACCTCCAGACATACACTACTTATCAAATAGGCAGAAAAGTTGAGTTGTGTCACATGATCACCACACAGCTAAGATTAGACGCCTCGAGTCTGTGAACTGAATGTTTGACTTTACAATGCGCTACAAGGTCCAACTGTAAACCAATTTCCACCATATTTATCAGTACACACCTTTCAGTTACGGGAGTTAAACAAAAGCTAAGTAACTGGTCATAAAATCAGCTATTTTTAAACCACAATGCCTGTGTGTTCGCAGAATCTTAAAATCAATACCACCCGGAAACAAGGTACTAATGTGACTGGTCATGTAACGCAGTACTGGGAAACCTGAATCACTTATGGTAACCCAGAGGAAAAACCAGACACAATTTTATCAATATACAGTACTGCATGTACCACTTTATCATTAATCACTGCTTATTTATTTAAAAATATTTATAACAATATTTGAAAACAAAACCTCAAACTAAAGTCTTTGAAAAGACAGACTTCACATTTATTTAAGTTTTCTTCCATCATTTATATTTCTATTTGCATAGTTATCTACAAAACAAACTGCTGCACACAAAATGAAGATAAAAAACAAATAGACGTATCGAAATACGAAGTGACGTGCAGCATAAACTGTGCAATGTTGAGGCTTATTTGTTAAGGGTTTTGCGTTGCTTACATTATGAATTTAATTGAATAAAGCAGAGCCGGGGGCGGGGGGGGGATACAAACACACTGAAAAAACACATCCATCACACCCTTTATTATTAAGCACAAAGTCAGTTTTTTTTAACAAGCAATAATTTTTCTCTGAACTTTATTCTTTTGAAGAAAAAAAAAAAATACTGCTGCTGAGCAGAACAATAGTTAGCAGTAGCTGTACGTCATGACGATCGTTTTTTTTTTTTTTTACTTAAAATGTTTATATTATCAAAATATATATATTTTTATTATTATTGAAAGGCTGCTTTAGTTTATGTGTGAGAGCTGCCCCACATCCCCTGAGCCCAGCTGCGGTTGTGCGAGAGCCACTTAGCCGCTGATCCACGGTCCAGATTAAAAAGCTGCTCCTGTTCCTGACTGACAGCTGTATAACGGATGCTTAGTTTGGGGTTCGGTATCATCGCTGCTGAAAGCAGCCGGGATCCAGCTGCCAGATACTCACTCTCCATCGCCAGATCGGTGCCAGCACGCCTAAATCAGAAAACATGCATTGAATCAATGCAGCAAAACATTGCCAAGGTGCCTTTAGAGGTCAGAAATAAAAGTAGTTTTGCTGTAGATGCCAATGGCACATGCACAAACACGGAAAACATTCACATTTGTATGATGGTGGCACTTGGACATACACCCATCAACTACAACATTATGACCACCCTTGTTAAAGTCACTCAAAATCCTTACACTTGGCCATTTATTCAGCTTCCAATGCATCAACTTCAGGGGTGGGAGGGGTGTGTGTGGGTGTGGGGGTCACTTGCTGCCTAATATACAGTATTCCATCCACTTCCATTATGGTTGTAACAAGATATTGTAACTGTAGCTATTGTGATAAAGACCAAATTGTGATGTCTGGGTCAGGACTGGGTCAAAGCAACTGCAAAAAAACTACAGCTTTTATTGGATGTTCCTGTTCTGCAGTAGTCGGGACATGCCAAAAATGGTCCGAGGAAGGAAAATCCTCGTGAACTGGTGACAGGGCCATGGGTTTGGCCTGATGCACGTGGGGAACGAAGGCTGGCCTTGTAGTCTGATCCCCCAAAAAATAAATAAAATACTGTTACTCAAATAGCTGAAAAGGTTATTGCTGGTCATGACAGTATAAAGTATCAGAACAAAGTGAATTAGTGTTTTGGTGGTAAATGGAGGACCTACTCAATATTAGATGGGTGGTCATATTGTTATGGCTGATCTGAGTATATTGGCATCAGTACAAACCAGTTGACGTTGCTGTGACTGACTGTTTGGACCCATTTTAAAATCTAATCAGTTTATCGTCTGGTTATAAACGTAATTCCATGTAAATCATTTAAACACATTCAGTCAAGTGTTCTTGAAATACTGTGCCCCAACAATCTTTGCAAGACAAATGGTCATGACATACTGTATCTGATTGATAATAAAAACAAACTATTTCACACATTTGACCTTATACCTGTTTGGATGATTTTCAGAATGTAATCGGTTCATCTCCTTGTTACAACCATCACTAGTTACTGTATGCTAGACCCTACAGACAAGCATAAATGTAACACTTCTACCACCTAGTGGCAGAGTCTGGAACTATTCAGAATGCTGAATGGATGCCTACCTTGTACACTGTATGGCTAAATGTTTGTGCACATCTGAATAACACACAAGTTTTTTTTTTTTTTTTTTTTTTTGAGAATCCCATTTCAGATTTAGTCCAGTTTTGCTTGACATAATAACATTTCCAGGAGGCTGGAAATCTTCTACTAGATTTCGAACTCTATCTACACTAGCATTAATGATGTCATGCACTCATGCCAGACATGAAGGCCTGCTGTGACCTCAGCCTTCCAGTTCATCCCAAAGTTGTTCACAGGGTTTGAGGTGAGATCAGGACTCTTCCACTTCAACGTCTTTCATGAGATTAGGGAACTGTAAGGAACAGCTTGCAGCATGAGCACTTACCGTTTGAGTGTGATAAGCAATGGCAGAGAAAAGTCACTGGGATTTTGAAGGCTTGTACAAATGCGGGCAATGAACATCTCGAATGCCAGCGTCATCTCAATTTCTGTGAGACAACAGGGCAGAATCAAACAGTCCTTCTCACAAATAACCCCAGAGTAATAACCTGCGGAATGAGCACCTGACAGGCAGGGGGAAGAGAGTTTTACCATAAATATAAAGTTAATAGGCAGAGAGTTCGTTTAAAACATTCAAAGTGTTGCATTAATGCATCAGATACTGATCATATACTGACAATTTAAAATAACACAGTATTTGTATGACGGTGCTCAAGTTTTTTTTATTGCGAAACAAAAAGTGAAATAAATGTATGAAAAATATTGCTTAAGTGTTCCCGTTAACGTGACTCACGTTTGAACAGAGTTCTGGCCCGGATCCAGCTGTTCTGTTTGCCCAGTTTGTGGATAAGGTGTTGAAGTTCTGACGCGTCCGGTGGGATTTCCCGAGTTAGCATGAATTCCAGTGTGTCTGCGGCAACCGGCAACACCTGGTTCGTCACACACCTTTGAAGGTGTGCGTTAAACACGGTGTCGTACTCAACCGCCTGAACTCCATCTAATTGGAATCATACAACACATTTATACATGCTTCAAAATCTACAAAAATAATAATAATAAACAAATAAATAAATAAAATAATAGGAACGTTTTTATATGTTGTTATATATTCTATAATCTGACGAAACAATGTGGACACCTGACCATCGCACCCCCCATGTGAACTGTTGCCAAAGAGTTGAGGAAACGGAGAAGTCTAGAATGTTTCTATGGTGTCGGTCAGAGCACTTTATACAGTATCGAAAGTCAAAATCTATTTGTCACATACATAAGTCACACACATTTACAATATGCAGTGAAATGCTTATACAGTATGACCGCCTGTGACCTTAAAAAAAAAAAAAAAAAAAAAAGAATATCAATAAGAAATATGGAATTAAATAAAAATAAAATATAGAAAACTTTTTGGCTACAGACAATATAGCTATAGAAGAAAAGCACAAAATATAAAGTATATGTATATTTAAAAATTTACATATAAAATATATGTAAATATATATAAAACTGTACAAATATAGAAAACAGAAACTTTTGTGGAAACTGCGAAGAATTTAAATAGAAATGTCTGGGGAGTGTGCAAATATGCATGAATGTGTAGATGTGCAATGTACATAAATGTCTAGGGTGTGTGTGTGCGCAAATGTCCATAAAAAAATATTTAAAAAACATAAGTGTATATGTTAAAACAGTCTAAAAAATCCTATAACATCTTAAGCATGTGCCATTTAAAATGTTTTTTTTTATTTTTTTAATTCTCTCTTTCTTTTGTGACGTCTTACAAAAGAATGGAAGAATGATCTCACGACTCACCGACTGGCTGTTTCAGCCCTGGCAAGTTAGTGAGGACCTCCAGTGTGTCTCGGTATGACGTCTTCTCAGCAAGCAGAGTCAGTATTTTCCTGCGGTTCTGTATGTCTGCCAGGTCACACGGCCATGCACTTGAGCTCACAAACCATTCATTCGCTTCAAAGCGCACACAACCACACACACACACAAAAAAAAGAGAACATTTTAATTATTAATTTTAAACCATGTGCCCCTTAATTCTTATGTCATTACATTTATTCCCTTTTCCACTCATTTATGATTATAGAAAAAATGTCAAAAGGACTCGTCATTTGTAAAAATTGTCCAGGTTTGTGGGCCGCCAAAAAATTGGCTAAAATCACGTCCTGTCTTTGGAGAAGCTACAAAAAGACAAGACTACTCTTTACACGTACCTGATGCTTAGCGAACTTTTACAGTTACTTCTACAGGACAGGAATACATTCAGAAAGAAAAGAAAAAAGAAAAGAAAATGAACTCAGGAAGCAGTAGGGGGGAAAAAATGAGAAGCAGGATTCTTATGAGGAACAGAAGTGAGGGAAACTGGTACTGACATGACATAGCCTAAATTCCTGAACAAAACTTTACATGAATAATTTAATGCACTAGTTGTTTCAGCCTCCCTGGCAGGAAAAAAAATATCACACAAATGTGTTTTTCAGCTGCAATTACAAGTGTCCAAGGTCAAAGTAAAATCCAGGTACGTTAGAAAGCTTGTGGAAACTTGTACATGGAAACAGTACTGGGTTCTGAAATAAAATAAATAAAAAGCTGCTAAACCAGAATGAGGAGTAATTCATTCAGATTTTCATTGGACCCGTTTGCTGTTCTCCTCCTGTGAGTTTATGTTTTCTATAAACCTGTGAGTAATAAAGTAGTAGGCTTTCTCTTTGATGATGGAGCTCAACCCGCTGCCTCGCTGAAAGCTGCCTTATTCTTACATACAAGTAACAAGCACAGTGCTTCTGAAAAAGCCATCACTCTGCATGTATCTATATTACCCATGTGTTTACTGACACCATCTGGCAGGACCTGGTACTTTAACCACTTCTAGAAACGGGTCCTGTGTGGAATTTTACGATGGGGATATTAAAATACTCTTAAAGACCTCTGTCTTTAAGCTTAAGAAAGCATAGACAATCACACTGTCTGTCACAAAAATGATTATAAACGTGGGAAGCTGTAAATAGATTCATGTCACCTTTTCTGGTACTGTATGTCACCACCACCATGTTTCAAGTCGTACCATCCACATCCATATGTTAAAGACATTTGCCCCATCACTAAGCAGTTTACAGTCATATACTGTAAAGACTTATGAAGTATAAGCATGAAAAGTTTAGACTTTTTCTGTATATCTGTGCACAAAAAGATGTAATTTTCCTCTGTGGATAAATTAAACACCACTACAAACTGTATATCGCTGCTTAAAATGTTTTAAATTGATATCAGGTGCACATGAGCAGGTTTCAGTCATTAGAACAGACAAGTTGCTTGTTCACATTACCACTAGTTTATACCACTACTAGTTAATACCACTAACTTTCATAAAGTTTCTGCTTACTAAGTCTTCTTCAAATGCCAGATTATTCCTGGACCTCTGCCTCGTGGAGGTCGTCTGTGGTGTCACTCACTCACTTTTTTTTTTTTTTTTTACCTTTTCACAGATCTCAACGTTTTTCTCATCAACTGATATTGTTTTCCTTCTGCAACCTGTCTGATGTTTTTTGTTAGTGCAACAGTGATTTCTTTCATTTCTTTCAAAGAGTCACACTGGTTACGCCTGTGCAAATTAAAAAAAAGAAAAATGGTTTTAAAATGACTTGCTTTTCTCCCACAAACAGCTCTCTGGTCTTTTATTTTGGTTTCCTTTTCAACAAATGCATTCTTCACCATGCATTCACTCAAACCAAAAGCAGAAATTAAAAGATATTATCGGTTTAAACGATTAATTAAACGTGGCATAACTGGGCATCAAACAACATGTTCTGATTCTCTTTACTGCTTGAAAAATGGGTGAGTTCAAACAATATATGCCATGCTAGTAGTCATTTAAGACGTCTACAATGTTGTAAATATCAGGTAATTAAACCTGAAATTCTGTTATCCATCAACTCAAACTATGATCACAAACCCAAATGTATTCAGTGTATAGCAAATACAAAAGAAATGGAGTTGCCAGTGTGATACTTTTGACAGGGACAGTGCATTTGTCCATGTCCAGTGTAGACCAGTAAGACCAGTATGCTGCCCAATCTCGAGATGTTCTCAGGAAGACCCTGAATACGACATATTGTACATGAGAGGTGTACTTGTGGACAAACAGCTGGATGCTTCTAATGTTGTGAGCTATACAAAGCTATATTACCCAGTCAGGTTAGCTATAATATATAAGAAGTCGTCTTTAAATGACACCGTCCGGGTCTTCTTTTAGTATACGTGCCATTTCTTCTTCTCTTTAGACTAGATGGCATCAGTAAATAGAAAATGGATCGAGATACATTAGTTCTATAATGATAAATGAAACAGTGGAATAATATTACTGAATGGTCCTGATCGATCAGGCGTTTCAGTATGCACAAGGTGTTGGAGCTCTTCCTATAAAAACGTATAAGATTAAGGCGCTAGGACAAACCCATCTTTATTACACACAAAAAAAATGTTTAACCCTTTATTTTTCATTTTGTCTTAGTCTTTCCATATAGATAGATGAGAAAGTTAACTAAACTATCCAATGAATTAAAATATTGTGTTAAGGGTCACGTGTGTTGTTGCACTGATGTCATATGTACATTCTGCACTAACTGTGTGCTATGAGATTTGTTCTATCCTTCCTCTAGAGTAAATTCGATATGGTGATCAAGAGACCCAGAGATCTAGTGAACTCGAGTTTTAATGTTCCAAGGATTTCATAAAGCAAAGAAATAATGACTGTTAGAATGTAGAGGCGATCCATGTGATCTACCGACCCAGTGATCTGATCTGTGGAGCAAGAGAAAGAGTTATCCAGGAATCTATCAGTCCCGAAATCAATAAATCAGTAGATCTAAAGCTCTAGGGTTTAACACAGGGATCAGTTAATCGATCTAACAGATACAAGAATTGATCTAAACCATCGGTCTGATTGCACGCCGTTACCTTTCAGCATATTCAGCGCTCCCTCTATGCTGCCACTGTTGAGGAAGAACTCCGTCGCTATGGTGACCAGCTGACAGCGAGATGTTCCATTTTCATTGTTGAAGAGACCTTTGAGCATTGCGAATTCCACCTGCAGTCTCGACATCACGCACAACAGCTTCAAACCCTGCACCAATACAAAAAAAAAAAGCAAAAGCAAGTTACCGTTAAAGAAAAACCTTTATACTGTATATATATATACATATATATTATTATATATATATTATTTATATATATATATAAAAATGGTAAACTCCTTTCAGAAATGGCACTACACGGTTAAATATTTCATACACATATTCAACTGCTTCATATGTTTTGTGCATACAGTATAAACAGAGATTAGAATAAAAACTAATCTGCGTGTGTAAACACACCTTGGGCCAGTCCTGGTTTCTGTAATAACTGAACATCAGTGAGATTCCCACTCGACCAAGGAAACTTTTCACCATCGCGTCTGATGACACTTCCTGACAAACTAGAAAGAACCACACAAACACGTCATATGTTAGAAATGTGTAGTTGGTATTGCATATCCACACACAGAGCTACGTCAAACTAATACATTTGCATGTATCTAACACTTGTTTGAGTAATAAAATAAAATTTGAAGCAAATGAACACAATAAAATGCAGCAAATCAATATTTAATTTTTACACCGTAAATAAATAGGGTTGTGAGCTGTCCTGATACTTTTATAGCATTGACTGTATTGATTTGGATGCTTTTGAGAATCAAAAAATGCCTTATAACGTGTTGTCAATTTTCGATTCCTTGGGAGTGAATCTCATCAGCATCAGTGAGCCAGAAAGTGTGAGCAAGCCAAACTTCAGCTTCTGGACATGTGATCTGCGGGTGTGTATACCTGACTCGGCGAAAGGCTCATAGGGCAGCGTCAGTTTATCTTTAAGCTCTTTCAGGAGCGCCGTGGTGACGCAGCAGCAGAACCTCGACAGCTCTCCTGCACTGCGGCGACCAACGAACACAGCGCAGAACACACGTGCTAGAGCAGGCCAGTCCTCCTGCTGCTTACACAGCTACACACACACACACACACACACACACACACACACACACACACACACACACACACACACACACACACACACAAAGATAAAATAAGAAACACATTCCCACAGTTAAATGTTAAACCTTAATAGCAGAAAATCTAAAGAACGTTTAAGCCAAACAAAGACTTCTGATGAAATTTCTAGTGAATAAAGTACAAATTTTTGCAATTTACAGAATAAATGTACTTGCAATTAACGTACCTACTGTATAATCACAGAATTGGACAACCTCTTCTATAAATGGAACCATCTATATTTGTTAAGACTATGTTTTGTTTTAAGTTTGTTGAAGCTCAGAGATGCTCGCTTTTTGCTTTTGGTGCTCATTACACACCAGTCCTAAGGTCATTATTACATTTTAATCATTAAAATGTTGATTGAAAACTTTATTTTTTAATATCCCATGAATTTTCCAAAACTACTACTTTTTTCCTTCCACCATGACATTTTCCATGTTAAAAATTAGATTTGTCAGGTTTGTATAGTCATAAAAACCCTTCAAAAAATCAATAAAGCCACAACTGATAGAGGCGGCATGCTGAATAAAAGCTGAGCGACTGAATCAATCTTTTGATGAGTCAGTTTTTCGACTCTCAATTAATTCACAGCTTTTCCATTATTTACAACTTACAATAATTAAATTTAGCTTTTTCTTCATATACAAAGCACTTTTATCTCCTGCAAATATATGTATTATGTCGGAGTGTCACATCTTTTGTGTGTATGGGGAGGATGGTGCGATACCGCCACCTACTGGACTAGAGTGTGGAGTGGAAGATTGGCAGGAAAAAGACTGACGGAACGTGACGTTTAAACAATGAACACAGCATTTCAATACTTTAAGTAGTTTTAATACTTCAAAACCTGCAGATACAAATTAGACCATCAGAATTACTGACACTGAACTGAATCGACAGTCTACCTATAATTCATAGCTCTACTGGCACTCGGAGGAAACGCGTGTCTCACCTCCACACGGAATAAAGCCTGGTTCATCCCCGACAGCTCAGTGGTGTGTGGGTTGCTGGCCAAAGCCCTGGACACACAGAGTAGGTGTTTAAAAACTGAACACTAAATGCTATACAGATGTATTTATACTACCGTGCTTACACACCACTATTTAAAACAGTTGTAAAAGCCTTATGACATTTCATAGGAGATAAAATGATGGTTTAATGACTATTACAAGCAATTACAGGGTGATAGTTTGTAATGATTTCATTAATTTGCTCAAATATAGACAGTATATTACCTATATATAAATTACATCATTATTAAATGAGCAATGATGTGGGGAAAAAAAACCCACCTGCATTTGACCATGTGGAAAATGTTCATTTGCTGTATTGGTATGTGTAAGGACTCGAGATGGAGCTGCATTATCTCACACTGCTCCACGGTGAACACACACCGCACCTCGGTTATCTATATATACACACATGAACAGCGTCAATACTCCGGCTAAACCACACAAAAGCGACACAACGTCTCCAGACACATCACAAGTCATTCAGCCTTTTCTTCCCCCAATACAGCTCTCAGAATCTCCTCCAGGTTGGTCATTTATCTCTTACTGATGATGTATTGGTTGCAGATCACTTAACGATTAAACCTGTCTGTCTTATGTTGACGATGATGTCATCAGAAAAACAATTTAAGCATGATAACTTTTATTTTGGAAAGTTGAGCCATTCCATCATGTTAGAAAACTTCTTTTCCAGTGGTAGGAAGGAATTAGAAGGAGCTTATGTTTGAAATTGGTCACTTGTACAGTATGCATTACATCTTCTTTGGAATTCTGGAGAAGGAGTGCAGTTTCACTTCTGAGTATCATACAATGCGAACAGTAAAGGTTCCTCTGTAATTCTGTTGATATTCTGAGTGTGGTTGCTACACTCCAACAAAGAGCACCAAAGTGAAAATGCTGGATTAACTGGTTTTTCATTTAAAAACGCTATGACATCACTATTTCGCTTTTCATTATTATTTTTGTGATGAAGGTTTTAGTCTTTTTACCCTCTGCACAGTAAGCCTCGAGATTTTCAAGCGCCTCTGTTATAGAGGGTCGACTCACAAGATTTAGTTGCTGCCTTAGGGGATAACTTTTTATACTCATTATTCAGAGTAAAAAACATTTTTAATAAATACATAAACACTTTGAATATTGCAAATCTGACTTCTTTTAAAGAGACTTGGTAACACTCTCAGACTGGCGACTGCATGTTAATGTGGCTGTCCACTCGTACTTTACATCACCACAATAATATCGTTTTTTATGATCGGCTCGTTCAGTAAAAATTAAGTGATTATCGGACGATTCTGATCGGAGAACTGCTATCAGGATTTTTTTTTTGAAAATCACATTTATTATGCGTCCTTTCAGTCAATCCAGGGTCAGAAAAGGAGTTCCAGGAGGAGTAAGGAAAACTGGAAACCCAAGACTTTTACCACGAGAATGACTCCGAACCTTAAGATCATCCTCTCTCACATGTTGGGTTGGAGATATCTCTAAACTGTGGTGAGTGAGTGAGTGAGTGAGTGAGTCGGTAACCCTCAATAATACGTTAATAGATTTCTCATTTGTAAATGAAACCTTTCAGACATTATCAAAACGTTACCATCTGATGGGTCACAGCTTCCAGGGATGTCAGCTTAAATCCTGATGAAAATTTTTTTTTTTAATGACATGTTGATGAAATGCATGAGCATAAATCACCTTAGAGGTGAGAAGTATGAGCTCCGGGACAAAATTTAGGACTCTTCTTTCCCGAACATGTTGAAAAAGCGCCATCACAAACTCTGGAGGAGGCTAAAAGACACAGAAACTTCACACTCAATCTGTACCTTATTTCAAACTCTCCTGTTCAGATTTGCAAAAATGCAGCGATAAGAAAATTTAAATCAAGAAGAGACACTGCATATAATATTGGCCTTTAAAAAACATGCCACTGATGTTTGTATATAAAAACAGTATATTAAAATGTACACTTGCCATAATGTTTCCCTGGTCAAATCTGAACAATGTTCCCTTGCCAGCACGTTTGCCGTGTACAGAGAGCTCTCGCACGTACTCACCGTTCTCTTGTGTGTGATGAGTGTGTTGATGACTGACAGAATGTTTTTGAGCATTGGCAGACTGAGCAGCGACGACAGCAACTGGTTCACGACGTTCTGGCTGAAGCTAACACCAGGGGGATTGGTCCTGTAATAAGTCACAAAAACCTCCACTGGTGACAGACAGAGGAACAGTGAGAAGGTGATAAAGACAGATCTGTCACCACTGGGACACAAGTATCACACAGACAAAAACACAGTGAACAATCTATACATATACAGTAATAAAACTGTAAAGTTGGAGTGTCTGTACATTGAGGATGTTTGCATAAAGCATAATTTGGGGGGAGGGGGGGGGGTTGTTTGTTTGTTTGTGCACGCATCATGTAAAAACTACTGAACAAATTTTTATGTGGTTTTCACAGGCGTACTGTATTTGGCCGAGCTTGAGCTTTGTTTCATTGCAATCAGCCATGGGAAGAGAAGATATGCAAATTTAAAATTTAAATGGAAAACCCCCGTATATCATATATTCAAAAAAAGAAAAAAAGAAATCGACCTTGAACAAAATAATTCATTCTTAACATTTAACAGATGGCATTGTATATTGTTTAATACGACGTGTGCAATTGAAATTGGCTTAATAAACGCGCTCACACCTTCATTCCGCACACTTCATGGTAACACGTAAATATTTTAGTTCAATCCAAAATTCAAAAGTACATTTTTTGTACAATTGTGCAACTCAAAGTCGTAGGTACAATAGACAAACAGATGCATTAACGGTACTTTTCTCTTACCTGCTCGATGTACAATGGGAGGAATTCTAACCCGAGAGAACTTCTGCACAACGTCCATGCAAAACTGTACCAAGGACGAGCAGAGATCGATTAGTTAAAACCTTCATACTATAATTAACCCTTTCATTAAAACACACACCTTTTCATCTTCTTTCCTGGGCACATGAAGGTAAATGCACATATTCCGCATGCATGAGTAATATTCGCTGAAGTAGTACCGGCAATACTGGCAAAACGGAGACAGAGCACAAGTTTCAGAGATTCCAGCGCACATTATCAGGACACAGTATTTATTCCTTTAATGGACTGGATACTCACGGGAAACGGGATCGGTCTCATAATGTTGAGATCTTTCCCAGCGGTACAATGAACTGCACAGATTAAAACACCATATTACACATCTACATATCTGGAAAAGATGAACAAGGTGTACATCATGGGTAGAATATTAGATATCTACCACACTGGCATCACATTAGAGCTGTAAATTACAGCTAGACTGTAGATTAAATTAAAGTTTTGTTTCAACAGCACTAATGTTTATGGTTTGACATTGAATTATATGTATTATAAGTTGTGGTATCGCACCAACTGGCCATAAACTCAAAAGAACACTCCTGCAAAATGTGAGCATTTGCAGACGAAAAAATGCACTACATCTTGAAGCAATTTGTCAATTTTTGGACCTTACTTGTTGTAAGTGACCAACAAAAGCCTTATTATCGCAGTACATCTTATTATATAGCATTACAGAACTTAAACAATGTGTTATGCTCAAGATTGTGAAGCCAAGCAAAGGGTTGCAAAGTTCTGAACAGAATTAGTATTTAGGAGAGTTTATCTCACAGCGTGTGATTATTCACAAAAATTTAAGGACCTACCACTGTTCCACGCATTGTCCACTTGCCGTATTAACCCATTATTTACGTTCATGACATTTTGATCAGTACTTTCTTTCTTATCTAGGTTGTTGTTGTTACAATCCAGATCCATCTGAAAGGAAATATTTACACCATTACTTGCATTTGTAATCTATTGATAATTAGATTTAGTAAAAGCGTGGTTGAACAATATAGGAGCTGCACCAGTTCCACCATGAACTCACCTGATCTTGCATGACTACTGGGTTAACTGGAGTCCACTTTGTCCCAAATGTTATCTGAGCTTCGGAGTCTTTAACCTCCTCTGTGTTATTAAGAAAAGATACACAATCCATTTTCAAATCTCTGACACCGGTATTTTCTAATACAGCCTACCAGTATTTTGGCTCTTGTTTATAAAAAGCTTTTATTCTAGAGGTGTACAACCCTAGTTCTGAAGGGAAATCTACCATGTTTTTGATTTCAGCCCTCCAAGACAAGAGTAGTACTGTACACCACAGTTTTATTGAAACTTATGGAAAACATGTAAAGATTACAGACCTCTGCAAAATCCACCATGATTCTCCACATAGACATCAGCAACAGTCTGGACATTGTTCCTGGGACTTAATAAGAAATAATCAATATTCAAAATGTACTCAAATACCCAGGAGACATATGAACATAATTTAAATAAATAAATAAATAAATAACGTTTTATGTTTACACCAAAACAATATTAGGCAGATGGTTTTAATGTTATGGCTGATCAATGTTCTATCTTGAAAGTCTCAGCGTTGGTAGATTCTATCTGCCAGTGAATCGTTATCCATGATACATATGCAACAGAATTAGATGTCGCCAATTAACATTTGTGTTCTTTTCACACACAGAAGAGCAGATCAGAAGCCTCTGTAAGAACAGGTCTAGAATCTTCACTGATCTCATTCAGGAACAAATTTAGGTTTCCAGGAATGAAATACCTGATCAAAATGTGACTTAAGGGTTGCAAGTTTACACTGTAGCCCTTGTTGAACGTAGTTGTAGATCAGACTACCTTAGTTTTGCTACCTGGAACGTCAAATCTTGCTGCTTTTTATAATGTATACAAGGTCTCGAGGGTGCCTGGAGCCTATCCCAGAAGACTTAGGGCACGAGGCGGGGTACAACACGGATGGGGTGCCAATGCATTGCAGGGCACACAGATTGAACTATAAAATACCAAATAAGATCCTGAAATACAAGTCATGTTCCTGCATAAAACACACCTACTTACCTTTCTGCCTCCAAGTCCCAGACTATCCTGTTGGGCTTTCTGTCCCAGGGTGGCTGGTCCATCTGCCTGTTCTTTTCGCTTTGAACTGGGGATGAAGTGGCTTTGGAGGTTGAATTTTCTGCTGTACTCATAACAACGGCTCCAAAAAGATCTGGGTCATCTTGAATGACATCGAGCACAATGGCATCATCCTCATAAGCTCGCACAACATCCAGGTCACCACCAGTAACCACAGAGCCCTTTGGGGCAGGGAAAGGTGAAGGACTTACGTTAGCTTTGCCAATCTCACACAACTCGTCTTGTAGCAACAAACATTCTGCATCACCTTCCTCTGGTCTTTCAGCAGGAGACTGGCTTCTCATATCTTCCTCGCTGGATGAAACGGAATCGCTGTTTGTTATGGGTTGTAAGGGTGTGTCCCAACTACTACATCCAACACAAGTAGGGGAAAAAGTGCTTTGGTCATCAGTTTGGTCCAAAACATTCAGACTGCATTGACTTTTCTTAATATCATTACAACTTTTTTGCTCTTCTTTGAGATCTACCATCACTAAGGAAGGGTGTTGTGGTTCCACGGTGGAAGGTACCCTCACTGTAGGAGTTTGTGGCTCTTCTCTGGAATGGACAAGGCATGAAGATGTTTGAAAAGCATTTTGTTGGAGGGCTGGAAGGGGATCTGGAAGATGGAAGATTGTATCCTTTGTGCCATTCTTGTCATCCTCAAGAAAAGTAGAGTTGGTGCCCGCAGAAGTGATCGAGTCAGGCGAAATCAAATTTAGTGTTTCCGCCTGAGAATTTATTTTTTGTACACAACCAGGTCTGGATCGATCCTCCTCAAACACATCGATGGATTTATTCAAGCAGTTCCCCTCACTACTAACTGATGCTCCCTGATTTTTCTGGTACTTCGATTGATCTTCGGCAGGCCTCGCAAGAGCTGGAGAGGCTAGCAAACTGTCAATCTGTGCTGTAGAGTGTACATGGTTAGTTTGAACCACAACACTCCTATCATGTGGTTCAAAACCAATCAGGTTTTGTTTTATGTACTTCCCCACTTCGCATTCGGGACTTGTACTGAAACCTGTTTCCATGTTTTTGATCACATTTTTAGTGCCTTCTGAAGTCCCTGTGCTCACAATCCATCGAGGGCGAGTACGAATCAATGACTTCATTTCACACGGAGGCCCATGTCTGGGAAAGGGCCAAGACCTGTAAGTGCGGGCACAGGACAAGCGGGGCAAGGCAATATAAGCAGTAGTTCTCTGGCAGGAAAAACTATCAGGAGAGTTAACACCCCCATCTAAACCATCAGGTAACACATCCTCCACCAGACAAGTTTCACTTTTGTCTTTACCTCTAACTGTGAAGCTGTCAGCTAAATCCGCATGTTGGAAGTGTTGGGAGGGAAGAAGTCCACTGCTGGCATGGACACGTCTTAGTAACAAAGGGGGCACACGGAGCACTCCGGACTCTTTGATCTCCTGAACTTCAGAGTCCACTACTGATTCTTCTTCCATAAAACAAGCAGTCTTAACACACCCCTGGCCATCCTCATGTTTTAAGGTCACACATTCATTCCCGTCAATTGAGAATGATTTCATTCTTTTACAGTCTGGCATCCTCAAATCCTGTTTATCCGAAGACTCGGACCACCCCTCGATATCCTCTGCAACGTCCAATACGTGCTCGCCAACAGAAAATCCCAAAACTTGATTACCTGATGAAAGAGAAGCACAGCTATTTGTTGGAGTACACACCTCCCAGGATTGGTTGCCAAACCACTTCCCACTGTTCCCACTGCCTTGAAGATCAAGGCGCATCAGTGACCTGAATTCTTTGCTGAAACATTTCACCCTTTTGTGCTCCCTCTTTTGCAGTAGTACTGCTGGCAAAATGCATGAGAAGTCACGTGAGGTCACATCAAACACATGGGCTATGTCACAGAGTTTCACCTTGAGGTGCCTCCTGAACCAGATTATCAGCCTGGTTGTCATCTTAGCCTGTGCCACAGGATGAACCACAGTCTTTTCCAGCCTTCTTGGCCAACTGTGGCACCTTGATCCAGCTTTATGAGCATGAGCTACTTTTTTACGAGCAGGAGGGGTATATTTTGCATCACCACACAAGGCACAGCATGCATTTTTAACGGATCGTTTAACTTGTCTCTCTGAACCAAGTCTTGAGATTGAACCAATGCGTTTCCTCAGCCCAGCTTTTCTATTAAAATCTGAAATAAGAGAAGACAGTCATCGGGGAATGGACAAAGACTTCATACAGACATAGACTGCCAACGAATAATGTGACACCCACCAACCTCAAAGCAAACCTTAATATAAAACAGTTATTAAATAACTGTACTACTAGGAAATGTACGTTAAATAGTGATTTAGAGTACCTTATGAGGTAACAGACCACTGGTCTGTTACAGTGGCCCATAAATGTGAGATGTTTCCCAATAAGGTAGTATCTGTCATGGTGATTTTGTATGTTTAGGTGCCATGGACTTGGTCCTGAAACAAGTGGCTGCTGTCCAGGTATACTGACAAGCACCCATTTATAGTTGAGGCAAACAGTTTACCTCAACTCATCATGACCAAGACTTCATCTCAATTTTCCCCTAACTCCAGATGTTACCATATAGCTCCTTTGTTAGACTTTGTTAAAGTATATACTTTAATTTCACAAGAGATAATTTCTCACCTTATGTAAAAACACTAACGTACTTGGGTTTGCCACAGACTGTTTGCAACTGATCTGTGCGTGAACTAAGTAGTCGCTCACAGCTTGCTCATCTCATTACCAGTAGCTAAAAACGGTAATCTCAGACATGTTCAGTTCAGTCGACAAATGTGCTGGGGCGACAGGGTATGTGATAGCCACTCCAGTACTTACAGCCTTGAAAGAAGTATTAGTCAGAGTGGCATTTTATTGTCATTTTAACCATATTCAGAAAGTACACAATAAAACAAAGTCCTCCAGGACCATAGTGCTATATAAAACAACATCGAAATAGACCTATCTACTTAACATACACGAGTGCAAACATTACTGCAATACATCGAGTAAATGCAATGAACGTAAACATGACATGCTGCTTGGCAGCTATAATGCAGGTCACTAAAGTTCAGTATTTTTAGTGTTTAGCAGTCAGTTAAAAAAATGTGCAAAAAAAAAAAGAGACTTTTCAAAAAGAATAAAATAAAATGGTGTCCAATTTAATTTGTTTGTGTTTAGTGTCTGATGGCATTTGGATCCGGTGAAGCCGCCATTTGCCTTTACTGCACCTTTTTCCCCCAGTTAGGTAAATTATTGAGATTAGATTAATAATGCTACTAGAAGACCTAGTTGTAACTAAAATTTGACTTTCTAGCTCATGTTTTGAGGTTTGACTTTTCTATTTCAAAATAATCCTCTTTTCTCATGATGCCATATATTTGAGGACCAGCTCCTGTTCCAGAAAAACATCTGCAATATTTAATGCAGCCAAGCCCCTGTGCTTTACAGGATAATGTTCTTCAGATTAAAAACCTTATCCGTTTCCTTCTTTATATTAAAAAAGTACGTAAAGACCACTAAAAATATAGAATCCATGGGAATTATCCTTTAGTGTAAACATAATTTTATCAACGATGTATGACAGCAAACAAATAATGTTACTGCAAAAGTTACCATAAATAATTACTGTTAATTTAATTTTAGCAATTTTAGATAACATTAACGTTAGCTAGAAAAGCACACAGAATTTTCCACCAGATGAGGAGGAAATTAAAAAGGTAGATTAGATGGCAAGTTAAGAGTAGAGGGCAGAGAGATCTGTTAGGAAGAAAATAAAGAGAGATTACAGAGAGTTGTCGGGGTGAAATGACTAGAAAGAGTATAAGGAGTCCCTAAGTGTGGTTTTCTTGGTAGATGTGTGAAGGAGTCTTGATCTTCCTTGGGATAGATGAGAGAGCAGCATGAACAATAGGAGACAGGATGTGTCAAAGACCTCCACCTCTGCTTAAAAAAGGATTTTCCACCTGCACATAGATGGCTTCATTGACCCCTCTCTCAAACCATCTAACCTTCTGTTCAAACTTCGTACATTTTAGGTTGGTGTAGTTTGCGAATTAAGTTTTTACTGCTGATTGGGCAAGACTCAAGATCAGCAAGTTGAAAATTTCATACAGCTGATTGGACGAGACATCTGCCGCTCAAGATCAGCGGTAAAAATTTAATTTTCAAACCACACCTAAATTTTCAGTTTGTTGATTCTTACCGCTGATTGGACGAGACATGTGTCACTCAAAATATCAGCGATATGAATTTCATTCGCAAACTATAATTACATTTTCCTTTGGAATATGTTGTTGTGTTTTATGATTTATTATGATGTTTTCGGTTTTGTAATTTGTTTTTTGTTCGTTTTTTTGCACTTCTCAGCCACTGGTTCCTCTCAGTGTTTCCTCCTTATATCATTTCAAAGTTTCTTCGTTTCCTATGTCGCTTCCGGCTCGCTCATTAGAGACAAACCCAATCAATTAATAAAACCACTAATAAAACTCTTTGGTGCCATGTAGCATTTACAAGTGACTAAATTAAACTGGTAAGCAAGATATTGTTGCCCCAGGCACATGGCAACACCTTGTATGTAATGTGATTTGCCTGGGCAGGGTCTGTTCACACCAGATATGTACTTGAAGCTGCTCATAGTTCATGCTTTAATTGAACAGTCATTTTTTAAATGGTATAAAGTTTACTGATGCAGCTGATACATCAACTTCTTGTTCTCTTGTAAGAGGGCAACAATTCTGTGTAATTAAAAGTACAGTACTGTGCAGATTATTTTTAGTACAGACTTGGTTACATATATTAATTATGTCTGCATTATTATGTACAAAAAAATAACTTGTAAACAAATAGCATTACAGAAGGATATTTGCATGCCTGTAAAGAACTCAAGAAAGACCGGTTTTCATTTGGAAACCATAAAAATAGAAAGAAGCGTGACAAAGTTACCAGAAGAATTAATTCTTCAGTACATTCAGTAAAATCTAAAATCTGTTTTGGTTACAGTACTGCGCAGACATCTTTGGCAAATACAAATTAAGGCATATGCAAAAATGCTCTGAAAATATTTCTACAAAAAAGAAATAGTATAGTGAAGTACAGTGCTCTTCTATAAAGAGCACTGATGAATAATAAAAAAATATATAATGTCATAACCAGAGTGTAACATATAGCACCTGATTTACTAGGGCATACTATTTATGTGTCTTTAAGTTAGTTACAATTCAACCTGAAATGTCTGTCAGATCCTAATCAACATGTTTGAGTGAAGTGAGTACTGAGGTGCTTTTGCTAGCTGTGCACATTTCCATTACTCACTAAACGCAATGCTCTCCTAATTGTATAATTAATTGACTGCTGTCTCCCCCTGATATGGTGCTTAATTGTGCTAAACCCATGCTGGATGTAAGCTTTGTTATCTAGGATTGGCTCGCATTTCTCAGTCAAATTCCAGTAAATCATATACGAGCCTGAATTCCATTCGAATTTTCCAGAAAGTATTTCCAAGCTATGAGTTAGCAGGCAAACTGTGGATTTAAGTTTTTTTTTTCCTTTTACACAGATCTTGTTTCACCCATCACTACCTCTACTCATGGCTTAAAGGAACAACAACGACCGCTGATTCCATCTAGTATCTATAGCATAATCTATAGTATCAGAACTCGCTCTTTCAATGATATCTTTACGTTTCATTCTCCGGAGGTCTGAAACCAGTCTTAGAAATTTTTCTGTCTGTCTGTCTGTCTGTCTGTCTATCTGTCTGCCCAGCCAGATTGTCGCAGCATCAGGCAAAACTGGCTGGACAGAAATTAATGAAACTTTGGCAGTACTTTGGTGTTCGCCTAAAGTTAAACCTGCGGCATAAATTAAATCAATATGTTTTGTACAGCAGAAGTTATGAGCAGTTTTGTGTCACATTGCATCCCGGAAGTTTTGACAGCGTACTGCGCATTCGTCAAACTGTGGCACGTCTTAAATCGAGCGCTGGACATAATTTAACAGAGTTTTTCCAGTACTTAGACATCTGCCGGAAGTTTAACCTGCAAGTGAAATCAAAATGTTAGTTATGAACAGTTATTTGCCGGGTTTAATAATCTACTTTAAAGTAAGCTACTTGCTCAAGGTAAACAACAATAGATATTAATTAGAAAAGCTGAACTGAATATTTTTACTGGGATTAGTTAAAAGTTCTACAGCTGAAGCAATAGCGCTGAATCTTATAAGTGATTTCTAACATGTTGGAGCCATTCTAAGGCAAAAACTTAAGCTTTATCCGATCTACTTTTCAATCTTATGAAAAAAAATCTGTGATTCACTCTGCGATTACTGAACAGGGAGTTGATTTCTTCTTATTAATAAGTTAGACCAGTGTTTTTCAACCAGTGTGCCGCGGTACACTAGTGTGCCGTGAGAGATCGTCAGGTGTGCTGTGGGAAATGATTCAATTTCACCTAATTGGTCTAAAACATTTTTTGAAAACTAATAAGTCGAATGTCCCGCGCTGTCTACACCGGCAGAGTAATCATGTCATACTCTTCCATATCAGTAGGTGGCAGCAGATAGGTAATT
>JAQMYK010000008.1:23809378-23819898 GCA_030014345.1 Clarias buthupogon
TGAGACTGGGGCTACTGTATATCCTGAACATTAATTGGAAGCCTATTCCATAACTTTGAGGCTTTGTAAGAGAAATCAAGAGCGGTGTTGTAGAGGAACCACCTACTATCAGATATATTGTCATTACAGTGACTAATACCATATGGTGGCACTAGAACCAGTTTGCATTGGCAACAAAATGTTTCAAAACCACCATGTTAACTATGTTGTCAGAATTGTGAAAGCCACCTGCGACAAGTGAACTACTGTAAAGTTGTTGGGTGGCTGTGCTCACTGAAGGGCAGGAATGGCCAACCTGTTGCAGAATGGCCCTTTTAAAGTCAGGGCCCATCAGCATGTTCTTAGCCGGTAAGTGATGAGGGCAAACGTGGTGGAAAACAAATCATCCACTAGGTTTCTGGCTAGCCAAAGGAGCCCCTCATGTAAACAGCTTACTCAAACAGTTCAAGGAAATGATCTCATTCCAATATTCACAAGCACCACTCTGGGCAGCTAAAGTACCACCAGAATGGACCAGGTTCTGGAGCACCTGCCAATATTCTTTCTTGCTCCTTTGGCATTTGGTGTTGGACCTGGTGAATGCCAGAAAAAGAGCAGCGAGGGGCAATGTACTGTATCTCCTCCTTGGCAGTGTATCTCCTCCACATCCTGGGTTTCAGCACCAGGGTTCTAAGTTTGAGAACAATGGATGAGAAATAAGCTGTGAGTCATAGAGGTGAATGTTATTAAGCAGCTTTTCAGTCTACATTTCCACTTTCTGCAAAGTCATGAAATACACACAGGTATATACACACATACAATAGAAGACATGTACATGTGGCAGCGGGGTGGCAGTCTGGAAAGTGAGGTGGGACCGTATGTGTGTGTGTGTGTGTGTGTGTGTGTGTGTGCTTTCTGTACCGAGCGCAGATTGAAAAGACAATTCCGAAATAAATTTCACTACTGTCACACTATCACCATCTTTAAACCTTCTCTATTACGATCCAGTTACCATGTTCTGTCTTTTCAAATCAAATGTTTGTAGTGAAGCCTAAATCAAGACAAGCATATGGGTGATTTCATGCTTTCTTTTGAAAAACAAAAGGCATATGGACACTTCAAAAAATTTCTGCTTGACAAGTTGCAGCAGCCTCCCAAAAAAACAGATGCTACTTTTTAATTGATATATATTTGGGTAAAAAAATATATATATTTTGATCTTCGCTGTACAATTTAAATGGACAACATTACAACTCTAAGGTATCTTAAATGGTTCGGTCTACCAAAAAGCAATACTCTAAATTAGCAATCCTGATGACCAAATCTCACCATAAACCTTATCTGACCTTTAAGAAGTGTGCTGTTGTATTTGTTTTGGTAAATATTGTCTTTTTCAGTCCACTAGTATGGAAGCTTGGGCCCCTCTTTTTTTGTCTGTGTACCTCGTTGTAGGAATAATCGCTGTTTTTTTTTTTTTTATTCAAGAGACTTGAATTCTTGCTTTTGACCCAGAACATGCATATCAGCATATAGGCATCATGGCAATAGTACAGAAGAAACTTTAATTGTGAGTAGAAGCTACTCAAAGGTGAACTTCAACATCCGAATTCAAGTTTGCCAAAATCAGGTTTGTGAAACAATAAAATTTAAGAACGTGGAAAAAAGGAGCCAAGAAATCAAGGGAAGGCAGGGTATACCTTGGACAGGGTGCCAATCCATCACAGGGTCTAAGCACACCCTCAGTCAAACACTACAGGCAGTTTAGAAATGGCAATTAGACTAATCTGTATATCTTTAGACTGTGAGCGGAAACCAAACGACCTGGAGGAAACTGGGAGAACATGCAAAGACACAGACTCAAACTCTTGATCTTGGAGGTGCGAAGCCAGAGTTCTAAACACTACGCCACCATGCCACTTTAGCCACTAATTAGCAATTGTCTTTTTGTTGTTTGATGCTTATTGCCTCAGCAGGTGTTCCAATATCACACATCATAACCAACATAGTGTTGCTCCATGCATAAAAAGCAAACAACCAACAGATGATAAAAGTGCATTAAAGCAAATTGAGTACTTTGAGTTTCAATTTGCACACACTTTAAATAGATTAACATATTTCTTTAATATCAGGAAAGTAGTATAACAACCCATTTCTTATTGTACAAATCCTCAGATCTTCAGGGAGCATCAGGTTCCATTCAGTCTTTAAAACAGGCATAATTTTGTTCATGAAGACTTTCAAGGATCTGGCATTCCACTAGGTGAATGTTGACGGGAATGACTGCAGTGCATTCAAAGCACCTTGGTCAGGATCGTCATTCATGGACACTCATGGCCTTCTTTAAAATGTTTGCACTTTCAGATATTTTACTGCAGTTAAGAATCTCATCTCCAGTCTGTGCTTGAAGTCTCCTGTAAATGTCAAGTTTGTGGACACCTTTATTCACCAGAAATTATATCCCAAGTCCTGGTTTGCATTAAATGCTCTGGTTCTGGAGACGCCTTCCATAAATGGTTATTACAGAAAACATTATTATTTTTGTTTAGTAATCATTTACAACTCGAATTCCAGAAAAGTTGGGACGTTTTTTTAATTTTTTTATTTGAGTGAAATGAAAAATAAAAGACTTTCAAATCACATAAGCCAATATTTAATTTACAATAGAGACAGAAAATTCACAAAGGATTTATGTCTAAACAGAGACATTTAACAATTCTATGCACAAAATTAGCTTATTTCAAATTTGATGCCTGAGTTGGGACAGGTTCATGGTTTAGCATCTCCTCTTCTTTTCAAAACAGTTTGAAGACATCTGGGCATTGAGATTATAAGTTTCTAGTGTTTGGGAATTTGGTCCCATTCTTGCCTGATATAGGTTTCCAGCTGCTGAAGAGTTTGTGGTTGTCTTTGACATATTTTTAATTTAATTTTTAATTTAATTTAATTTTTAATTTTAATTCAAATGTTCTCTATAGGACTGCAGGTAGGCCAATTCAGCACCCAGACTCTTCCACTATGAAGCCATGCTGTGTAATAGCTGCAGTACTGTATGTGGTTTTGCATTGTCCTGCTGAAATACACAAGGCCTTCCCTGAAATAGACTTTGCCTAAACCCTTTATATACCTTTCAACATTCATAGTGCCTCTCAGAACATACAAACTGCCTATACTGTATGCACTTATGCACCACATACCATAAGAGATGGTGGCTTTTGAACTTAAAGTTGATAAAATACTGGAAGGTCCCCCTCCTCTTTAGCCTGTACGTAGGACATAGCATCTGTGATTTACAACAAGAGTGTTTGGACTCATCTGCGAATAGAACACCTTTCCACTTTGAAACAATAATTCTAAATGAGTCTTGCCCCACAAAACACGATGGTGCTTCTGGACCATGTTCACATATGGCTTCCTTTATGCATGATAGAGCTTCACTTGGCATCTGCAGATGGCATAGTGGATTATGTTTACCGACAATGGTTTCTGGAAGTATTCCTGGGCCCATTTAATAATGTCAATGACACAATCATGCGAATGAGCATTGCAGTGTCGTCTGAAGGCCCGAAGACCACGGGCATCCAACTAAGGTTTTCAGCCTTGTCCCTTATGCACAGAGATTTCTCCAGTTTCTTTAAATCTTTTGATTGTGTTATGTAGCTGATGAGATTTGCAAAGCATCAAATTTGAAATGAGCTCATTTAGTGGAAAAAGGTATAAAACGTCTCTGTTAAAACATTTATGTTCTCTATGTTCTATTGTGATTGATGTGATTTGAAAGTCTTTTAGTTTTCATTTTATTCAATTTTTAAAAATTGTCCCAACTTTTTTTGGAATTCGGGTTATATTGTATAAAGGATCTTCCCATACAAGACCATGTGAGCCAGAGTTGCTCTTATAGAAAATCAAACAGCATTGGACCAATCACAATCCACGGCTCAACAGTGCTATGGTATAAATGAATACACAATAGCAATTAGTGATAAGCTCTTTTCAACCATGTTAACACACAGATTACGTGGGAAAGTCCACAGGAAATATTTTTAATTCCTTGAGCTCACAGTCGAACTCTAGTAAACAGGATAAAGCATACAGCATGCCCTGTTATTGCAGCCCATTTGTGTGCTTAGCGCCGGTAATACACACAGCACGCATGCAATATTCCTTTCCAGCATAATGCGCAATTACTGGCACACATGTTGACTTTACCTGATATGAACGAGCCTATACGGTGCGAAGAGATATTATAAAAACCGAGATCAATCTTCATCGGGGACAGATGTAAACGAGCCGGAAATCTCCCTCCCCTTGGTCAGAGAAACCCACTTGCCTCACCTATTCTGATAACCTTTAGCAAGGTCCAACAGCATTATTGCTTATTGATTGTACAATTATGGTATTTGCTTTTCTGATTGTGGAATTACCGAGCTGGTTCACCGGGATGAATTCATGGCTTAAAGCGGCACAAGTCGGAATGATGCTTAAAGGAGAACTTTTCAAAGAGAAGGAAGGCTGAGTCTGGGAGAAAGTTTCAAGCACTCCAGATGCGGCTTAATTAAATGTACAAGTGCACATTACCAAGGCAAGAGACGGGCCATCTGCTGCTCTTGCGAAGACATGCCAAGGAATGAAATATTCATACACACACACGCACACAAATTCTGTTAAAAATGTGTTTCTAAAACTGCTAACTGCTATCACACAGTCTCCTGCTCTGTACTTTGTAAAACCTCCATGCCAATTAGCATGCAGCCGAGCTAGCATGTGACCTCTTGGCACACAACTTCGCATATTAGCCCACAGTATCTGGAAACGTTTCTTTTTCTTTTTATATAAATCACAGTCCAGATCATCTCAAGCCTCTTATTAGAGCTTCAAAATGTTCTCAGTGTCACCCCAGGGGAGCGGAGCTTAACCATGCAGTGCCATTATACACTGCTGTTACGTGCAGCATTAATGATACCTGACAGACAGACCAGGGTTCTGTAATTCTTCTTAATTTTTCACACTCTTTTCTGATAAGTTTCACCACACTTTGCTTGTGGCTCCCACCAAGCCGGGGCATTGACCGCAATTAATGGGGGCTTTAGAAAGCGTTTATTAATTGTGTCTGAGGCCATGAGACATTTGGTTTTCTGCTGCGTCTACATTACCAGTTGCAAGGTGTTAAGATTCATGTTAACAAAGCAACCTCGGGGACAAACTTAGCTTGCTGCATAATCAGCAGTTTGTTTTTTGATGTCTCCATGTGGATGCTGCAAAGATTTGAATTCCCAAAAAAACTGTTTTACGTCTTCTTCAAGCATCAACTGCACTGTGAATTGTATCTAAACTGATACTGTAATCATAAACAGTCTAACTTGCAATTTGCTCATACTGAGCATACACTTACTGTAGCCGCCCACTTAGCACTGCCTTTAGTGTATAATTGTAGAAGAGTAATGCCTTTTAATCCTACTACCAGATGTTGCCTAGTCTTCCATTTCAGGTTGGTTTTCTTGTCATGATTTGTCCTCATTCATTTATTTGTTCATTCATTGATTCATTTATCTTCAGTTAATGTATTCTAAAAACTGGACCTAAGGCGAGAATATACCTTATATGGAAAGCCATTCATCCATCCATCCATCCATCCATCCACAATCTATACTACTTATTCTGTGTATGGTCTCAGAAAGCCTGGAGATCACACCAGCAAACCTAGGGCATTAGGCAGGGTACTCCCAGATTGGATGCCAACTTATCACAAGGCATAACCCATTCATACACTACAGATGACTACAGAGCCTGCACCACATGGTTTTTAAGAGAAAACCAACCAATGACAGAGAAAACATACAAACTCCACCCCCTCCAGTTGTATTTATTTATTAATTTTACTTATTATTATTATTATTATTATTATTATTTAACTTTTTATAAATCATTAGGCTAAATGGATCTCTGTCAGCCCTGGGATTTTAACTTACAATTGCGCTTCATGCTCTAGGTACAACTGAACAGTTTGACCGCAAAATGAGATAAATGTTATTTCTGATCGTTTATTCCTTTTGGCTGATTCTCTGGCACACATGGTTGTTTATAACAAAATGTTTAATTTAAAAACATAAGCTTATAACTTTATTATAAGAAGCTTTCAACTTGTTAGAGAGGGGGAAAAAACATGACAGGTAATGGTTGTGCTTTTTTATCAAAATCCAGCACCATCAAACCATCGCATCACATCTTTCTATCACATGGTCAGTAAAGCAAAACTGCAAGCTGTGAAAAGTACCAACTACTGTGAGTGAACTAAATATATTTTTGGAGACTGTTGGAGACAAGAAAAATATAGGATATTTACACTCTGTTACATCACTGCATGTCACTCCAGCAGATTGATTTGGAGTGATGCTTAACTGATAAGAGACAAGACTCAATTTTAGGGTTAAAAGCCCTATACTGTATCACACATGTCACATAGATCATTTCTCTCTCTCTCTTTTTTTTTGTTGTTTTTGTTATATTAAGTTGTTTAAGAAATGCAGCCAAAACAGAATAATATAAAATATGAGAAATATGAGAATTGTTAAATAGAATAAAACTTACTTTCGGTAACCAAAAAACAAGCTTTTAAAATTAGCTAGTTCTGTCTTGCACCAGCACATACCACCATTTTGGAAATTATCCCATGGGTGCACAATTTCTCAGATAGCACCAGGATGTTCATTAGATGTCACTTAGGGACTTTATGAGTTAAAGTTAAGGATAGAGATGAATAAGGAACTTTATAGAATATTTAAAGTGTTTTTGACACCTGCGTCACCCTGGGTTGTTATGGGCCACCGTCCACATATGTTCTGTGAATTGAGACATTATGCATACGTTATTGGATGTTGCGTGAACACTATGTTATATACTTCATAAAGTTAGTATGTAGTGCAAGTTTCATTTCTAAATCTTTACTCTTCTTGCTCCCATCACTTGCACAAGCTGTGTGTGGGAAGTTGGCATATATATATATATATCTGCATTTTTTCTCTACTCTTGCTCTGAATTGGAATTTCTGCACTGTGTTATAACATTATAGGACCACATGTGAAGTTCGACACTTGCATGAAGGACATTAAACATTGTACTGTACTAAGATAGGTTGATGGGTCATTTACTGAAGTGAAACTAACACTAATAGAGCAGGACACTGATAATTCTGTAAATGTAAGTTTTTCTTATAATGCCTCTCATGAACTTCAACATTTGTAATTCAAAAAGTTTTATATGCAACAAAACTCCTCACATTTTTCATCAATTTGCCACCACTATTTGCTGTCTGAATGACTACAAAATCCCAATCAATAGTTTAATATATTTCCCTTATTAACACTCAACCAACACATTGATGTTAAATTGCATTCCTCAAATTCCCAAAAAAACAACAACTGTAGGCTGAATTATCCAGACAAAACTGTGGGAGGTGGAGTTATATTTTTTTTTTGAAAATTCATGCTTATATAACCCAAACAATGTTGGCTTAACATTTTGGCAGTTGTGTTTCTTAACACCTTTTTTTTTTGTGACCAAAGGAACATGCATAAAATATTCTCTCAGTCTGCAATACCTCTGACTCCATTTGAAAAAAATAAAATAAAAAGAATCAGAAAGCTGCAAGAATCTTACTGTCCAAATATAGAACATTATGATATAAAGGCAAGAATCTGCGTCTTTAGACATCCTGATTTCGATCTTATATTAATAAAGGAAAAGAAATAAATCAATGCAAACAATAATACATAACAGACAGGAAAGGTTTACAGTATGTGCACTTTGAATCCTGAGGCATTCCTCTTCATCAATTCATTTTCTCTAGATGAGTCGACTAAAGCTTTTCTAATGCAAGTTGACGGGACACGACAGCGCAGGTATTAAAGGTGTTAAAGAGTGGAAATGGCTCATTACACTGTCTGTTGTTTGTAATTAACATGTTTGTTGACAGATTAATGTTCTGTTGAGCTTCCACCGTGACTGGCAGCTTCTCAAAACACTGACTAATGAAACCTGTCAAACTGTTTACAACTCACCAAATCCTGAAATATTCATGGCTTTTCAGCTTAACAAGCAACCAGTCATATTCCTGGAACTGACAAGAGTACACCGCTTGTACACAGCCATAACATTACGACACAAAACATTATGGCCAGTATTGTGTAGGTTTCCTGGGGCAGATCTGACCCCTCAGGGCATGACTCCACAAAACCTATAGTTTTGCCCATAGGAGGTGGATCCTTTTGGTACTGTGGGTTACACGATGGGGCCTCAATGGATCAGACTTGTCTGTAAATCCCATGGGTGCTCAATCGGATTGGGATATCCAACACTACATAGCCCTGTGTGAAAAAGTGTTTGCCTCCCCAAGTTGAAACATTATTTTGTTTTTTCACACCTGAGTTCAATTTCTCTAGGCACACGCAGACTTGATTACTGCCACACCTGTTAGCAATCAAGAAATCACTTACTGTAGCGACAACTCATTCAAGAGGTCACAAAAGTCCCCACAACAACATCCAAAGAACTGCAGGCCTCAGTTAAGGTGAGTGTTCATGACTCCACCATAAGAAAGAGACTGGGGGTAAAAATGGATTGAATGGCCGCGTTCCAAGATGAAAACCACTGCTGAGCAAAAATCACATAAAGGCTTGTCTCAGTTTTGCCAGAAAACATCTTGATGATCCCCAAGACTTTTGGGAAAATACTCTGTGGACTGACGAGACAAAAGTTGAACTTTTTGGAAGGTGTGTGTCCTATTATGTGTGGCATAAAAGTAACACTGGTATTTCATACCAACAGCAAAATATGGTGGTGGTAGTCTGATTTTTGGGTTTGGGGCTGTTTTGTTGCTTCAGGACCTGGAAGACTTGCTTTGGTAAATGGAACCTGTAGTGTACCAAAATATCCTGAAGGACAATGTACCTGTTTGTGACCCCAGGCTGAAACGAACTTGGGTACTACAGCATGACAATGATCCAAAACACCCCACCAAGTCCACTTCTGAATGGCTGAAGAAAAACAAAATGAAGACTTCGGAGTAGTCAAAGTCCTGACCTGAACCCAATTGAAAAAAAGAAATGCTGTGGCATGACCTTAAAAAGGTGGTTCATGCTTGAAAACCCTCCAGTGCAGCTGAATTACAACAATTCTGCAAAGGTGAGTGGGCCAAAATTCCTCCACAGCGCTGTAACAGACTCATTGCGAATTATCGAAAATGCTTGATTGCAGTTGTTGCTGCTAAGCGTGGCCCAACCAGTTATTAGGTTTAGGAGTCAAACACTTCTTCACACAGGGCTGTGTAGTTTTGGATTTTGTTTTCCCTTAATAATAAAAACCTTCATTTAAAAACTGCATTATGTGTTTACTTTTGTTACCTTTGACTAATATTTAAATTTGTTTAATGATCTGTAAAACACTATCACACCACTGAATACAGTTGGACACAAAATTACTCAACCTCCATTGAAAATTAGTTTTTTGCTTTTTGTTTGTAAAAATTACTAATTTGCAGCTGTTTGTAATAAATCAATGAAACAAGAGCAATTAAAATAAACACAATGAATATAACAAGTAATTTCTCCAAATTCAACACAAGTGGCCCTTTTTAATGATTACTGCAGTCTCAGAATTATTTAATATCTTGAATAAAATCCCTCATTAGAGCACAAATTTGTAAATCAGGTGTTGCCTCAAGCACAGATTAGATGCCCCAGATGTACTTGATTTAGACCACATCAATTATCTGGACTTTCTATAGATTTACAGATGGAGATGTTTGAGTGCATGTCAGAAACGGCTAGACTCAAGAGTCAGAAAGACTCAAGAGTACCTAAAGTGTTGCTAGTAATACAGTAGGAAGCCTGTTTCACATGTTGAAAGTTAAAGAGACAGTGGCTACACTACGTGGATGTGGCTGAAAGAGGATGCTATAACCTGCTGCTATACCAGATTCCTGATGAGGCAAGTGTTGAAAAGCCCTCGACTGACTGCGATGGACCTACAGAAAGATTTGGTGGCGGCAAGCACTGAGGTTTAACTCTGCACTATAAGGCACGTACTGAACACTGAAGGTCACCCCAGGAGATACCCCACTGCTGCCCCTAAAACACAAGAATAAGTTGGCTCCAATATGCTAGAAATAAAACTATAAATCCTCATGTCATCTGTAAGGAAGCTGAAACGTCGGCATTATTGGACTTTCCAAAAGGAACAATGATCCCCAAGCATACTTCAAAGTCCAGGGGTTGGTTTCAGATGAAATCCTGGAGGGACCTAGAGAGGCCACTACAGTCACATGACTTGAAACCAATGGGAGAAGTTGAAAAAAGAAGTTGCAGCATACAAACCCAAGAATCTTGCCTAACTAGTTGCCCACTTGTTTATAGTTATAAATTTAAGTTATATATACTCAGCAAAAAAAGAAACGCCCCTTTTTCAGGACTGTATATTTCAACAATAATGTTGTAAAAATCCAAATAACTTTACAGATCTTCATTGTAAAGGGTTTAAACAATGTTTTC
>JAQMYK010000008.1:23833480-23844979 GCA_030014345.1 Clarias buthupogon
CCTGCAAGCATTATATTTGACATAACATCCTATTATATTTTCAATTTAGTTGATTGCTGAAATACAGTTTAAAAGAATCACCAAACAATTTTAAACCTAAACAAACTTAACCAGTCAGTTACTATAAATAATAAAATGAATGAATGAATGCTGTTATAGCAGAGACATTTTAGTTTCTGCCAAGCACATGCACATCTGTGTGCTTTATATCAAAGCTGATAACTGACCAGTTCACACGTTGCTATTTCTGGGAATTTTAATTGTACTATAACGTGACCAACAAAGACCTCGAACTCAATACAGTCTATTCTCAAAAAACCTGTTTTAAAGAGACACGAGGATGCAATGTACTGATTTTTCTTTCATAGCGATTACTTTACAGCAAACACGATCAAGCAAATACAATGTTATACATCAACAGTAGTCCTAAAGTTTTTTTAGGGGTAACCTCCTCCTTATACCATAATGTAGAAATCAATTGTTGGTCTACAAACGTAGACCATCGGGACAACAAAGTATTGCAGTGGCAGTTTTTACATAAGTAGGTGTGGTTTGTGTACATATTAGTACAGCAAACATGAAAGAAAATGCAGCTGGAATTTCTTTGGGATTTATACACGGTTTATCATGAACGCAGGACAATCTTTGTGAATCCATAGCCTATAGTCTATTTAATGTGGATTTTTAATACATATATGTTACATAAATGTTAATTGTTTAGGTGGCACGATGGCTTAGTGCTGTCGGCCTTGCACCTCCAAGGTCTGAGTTCAAGTCCCGTCTCTGGAGTTTGCATGTTCTCCCTGTGCTTGGTGGGTTTCCTCAGAGTACTTTGGTTTCCTCCCAAAGACGTGCAGATTGGGCTAATTGGCGTTTCCAAATTGCCCATGGTGTGTGAATGAGTGTGTATATGTGTGTGTGTGCCCTGTGATGGATTGGCACCCCGTCCAGGGTGTTTCCCGCCTTGTTCCCCAAATCTCCTGGGATAGGCTCCAGACCCCCGCGACCCTGTACGCAGGATAAAGTGTAGTATAGACGATGAGTGAGTGAGTTAATTGTTCATTTACAAATCTTCTTTTTCAGAATGACTCTTGAAAAGGGTGTTTGTTAAAACAAACCACGATTACAACAAACTAAGGATGCACTGAACAGCAGGTCTTTTGGAAGAAGATTTGACAGGAGTAATGAACTAAGAGGAACGCCTACATCAGCATATCGTCTCATGTTTAATCAGCCACTTAGTTGCTGGACGTCACCGTTTGATCGATGTGCGGGCGCTATTGTGTCAACATGAGAAGTCGCAGATGTGGATTCAAGTTCAACATCCACTATCATTCATATCATCCAAGGTTTTATTATATATTCATTATAGTTGGGGTTTTTGTTTGCTTTAATGAACAATGAGAATATTTTTGATCATAGTTTAATTTGACACTCTACTGTTTGCACATGTTTTAGATATAAAATAAAACTTCAATATCAATATGTCTTTGTCAAAATATGTGGGAACATATCAGGCTTCTTTACTAACTGTCTTCCAGTTTCAAAAACCTTTAACCCTTTTCCCAACTTTGTTTTAAAAAACATTCCTGTAAGGTTACAAAGCAATGATGCTTCATGTGAACTCAGTCACGTTGGTATGCTGACATTGTTGTGACATGTACTAAATGCCAGTGCTCATCCAACTTCACAAAATGACGCCTCTGCAACGTCACGTCCATCACGCTGAAAGGCTGACGTTGGTCTGACTAACACTCACAACCAAAAGGTTATCCAGCGTCAGCAAATAATGTTTCTACAACTTCAGTTAAATGACATTGGTTATACTGATGTTGTTCTGACTTGCACACACAACCACATACCAATGGTCATCCAAGGTCGACATCAAGACAACCAAAATCTCCATCATCCGCATAAATGAATAGTCATCCCACATACAGTGCCATGCAAAAGTATTCATATCCCTTGAACTTTTCCACATTTTGTCACGAACATAAATTTTTTTTTTTTTTTATGGGATTTATGTGAGACCATCACAAAGTGGCACATGGTTGTGAAGGATAAAGAAAATGATAAATGGTTAAAAAAAAAAAAATACAAATAAATATCTGAAAAGTGTGGCCTGCATTTGTATTCCGCCCCCCTGAGTCAATACTTTGTAGAATCAACTTTCGTCACAATTACAGATGCAAGTCTTTTGGGGTGTGTCTCTACCAGCTTTGCACATCTAGGAAGTGAAATTTTCCCCCATTCTAATTTAATAAATAGCTCGAGCTCAATCAGATTGTGTCAATTTTCAAGTCTTTTTACAGATTCTTAATTGAATTTAGGTCTGGACTTTGACTGGGCCGTTCTAACACATTGTTAAACTTTGATCTAAACCCTTCCATTGTAGCTCTGGCTGCATGTTTAGGCTGGTTGTCCTGCTAGAAAATGAACCTGTGCCTCAGTCTCAAGGCTTTTGCAGACTCTAACTGGTTTGCTTCTAAGATTGCGCAGTATTTGGATCTATCCATCTCTGACCAGCTTCCCTGTTCCTGCTGAAGAAAAGCGTTTCCACAACATGATGCTGCCACCACCATGCACAGAATTAGTTTCATCAGGCCAGAGCGCCTTCTTCCACATGTTTGCTGTGTCCATCACATGCTTTGTCTCAAACTGCAAATGGGACTTCTTATTGCTTTCAATTGGTTTCTTCTTTCCACTCTTGCATAAAGGCAATACTTGTGGAGAGCACGACTAATAGTTGTCCTGTGGACAGATTCTCCCACCTGAGCTGTAGATCTCTGCAGGTCTTCCAGAGTTACAGGACCAGGGGCCTCTTGGCTGATTCTCTGATTAATGTTCTCCTGTCAGTTTAGGTGGACGGCCATGTCTTGGTAGGTTTGCAGTCGTACCATAATTTATCCATTTAAGGATGGTGGATTGCACAGCGCTCCATGAGATGTTTAAAGCTTGGTATATTTTTAATGACCTAACCCTGCTTTAAATTTTAAACAACTTTATCCCTGACCTGTCTGCTGTGTTCCTTTGGCTTCATGATGCTGTTTGTTCAGTTCACTAATGTTCTCTAAAAAACTCCTGAGGGCTTTAAAGAACAGTTGTATTTTTACTGAGATTAAATTACACACAGGTGGACTCTGTTAACTAATTAGTTGACTTCTGATGGCAGTTGGTTCCACTGGATTTCAGTTAGGGGTATCAGAGTAAAAGGGGGCTGAGACGGCACGCCTTTAATATTTCTATTTGTAAAAAATGTTGAAAACCGTTGAAAACCATTTCTTATTTTCCTTTCGCTTCACAATTATGTGCGAATGTGTAATAAAATCCCAATAAAATGCATTTATATTTGTAGTTGTAACATGGCAAAATGTGGAAAAGTTCAAAGGTAGTATGAATACTTTTGCAAGCCACGGCCTCTATATCAACTGTTTTTAACTTTTTAAAACAAAACATTTGTTTGTTCTGACTAATTTATTCTTGTTAGGTTATATTCCAATTACACAACCAAGTCAAAATTCTCTACAATGTGTATAATCTCCTTAAGACCAAAACTCTCGCACAATGTATCCTAAGGCCCAGGGACTCTCACCTGCTAGGATTTATATGAAATACTCATTTTACTTCCAGAAATGAAAAAACTCACTATCAAGCTGTACTGTAAATCTGTCCTAGTAGAAGGGTCAAATGTGTGGTGATGCATCATTAATGTCCGTAGCAGGGGTCAAACCACAGGCAGACATTCTGACTGTAAGTGAAGATAAACAGGCATGACTCAACAAGAAAAGAAACTAGAAATGAAAACAAGACTCAGCCTTGCCGCTATTTCTCACATTCAAAGAAACCATGACAAACCGTGACTCTGTTTAACATCTCCTTGGAGAAAATTTGACGGGGAGTTTTTATTTATTTTTCATTCTTAAATGTAATTCAGGTGAAGCATCTATCATGGAAGTCAATGTAAATGAGTTGTCACTAAACTCAAATAAAACCTTAGAAACTCTTGAACTTTTGAGGATAATCTCCGCCTCTCATGTCTTTAGCTGCCTGTATACATATTTTTCTTTCACTCTTAACGATCACATCCCACCCGGACCTGTGGCTCCTGGGCACCACTGAGGCGAGATATTTCTTCAACTCAAACCTGTAACCTCAGGCCACTACTTCAAAAGTGAGCACGCGAAGGAAATTACTACCCAAAGGGAAAATTGTAGTGCACGCTATCGGTCCTGTCTTATCACCAGCGCGCGTTAAGCTGACACTAAGCTGAACGACCCATAACTCCTTATTCATTGGCTTTTCAAGTCTTCTCAGGTGTAAAACATCAGCGAGATTGCTCTCAAACCGACGGCCCCATCGCACTGAAGCAAATCAGCTTAATGGAAACCGAGCCTTAAGAAAACCGCGTCCGTAGGATCAAGGATGTCAATCATGTCAATTTGTGACATTTCAGTGCCAGTGCTTTGACCTGACAGCGCAGGTCTTGAAAGGCAAGGTTTCTGAACTTGGCCTGGTATGGCAGACAGAAAAAACATGCAACAGGAGGTTCAAACATGTACCTGGAAAAAAAAAGGGAGTGCAATCACACCAACACCTCCCACGCGCCAGCCAATCAATTCTCACGCCCCACTGAACCTCCCACGCTAGTGTTCTCACACTGGCCAAGCAAATGCTACCCCCTGATATCCAAGAGAGACTGCAAGAGAGAGGCTTGTCTGTTTCTTTCCAGTTTCAAATGACTTATGGTACTTTACAAACATCTGATTTCAATACTTTTGTTGTTGTTGTTGTTGTTGTTGTTGTTGCTGCTGCTGCTGCTGCAGTTGTTACTGCATCATTGCATATTTTTTACTTTATTAGAATAAGTCAGTTCTATAAATACTAATACTACATACAGTAACACTAGCAAATATTAAGTGGTTACGCATCATTATTAAACTTAAATGTAAATATTATCACACTAACAAAGCACATTGCATGAATCAATATTTGTCTGAATAACTTAATACACCTACACGGAATAATGCTTATGTAAGGAATAAAACACAACAGGTTGTGCTATATTAGGTATAATGCTATAATGTGCTAAAATAATCAGAGATGTGGTGCACTCCAACGCAAAGCAGTGTTTTCACCTTGGTTACAGAAACTTCAGAAATGCAGAAATGCAACTCGACAAGTTACAGAGAAACACAATTTCAAAACTTGGACTTTCTCAGGTCTGAAAATAATAATAATTAAAAATAATAAACCTTTTGCACTGATTGTTACAAAGTGTGGAACTGGAGACTCCTTACACAGACTTTTGAGTCTCCTTACAGAAAACCTTACCCTCATAAAAAAAGAAAGCAAAAAAGGTGATTTCAGTATATAGTGATATCTCTAACATCTACAAGATAGATATATCTAACATCTGAAATTTACTTTATTACTTTTTTTAAGGAATTTTCCATTTTCAATAGGCCTGATTTTAAGACACTATTCCGCTGTAATAACCCCTTGAAGGGAGCAGCAGAAATTTTTTTTTTGTTTTGTTCCTGTTCAAACAAGGTCCCATTATTATTCACTAAATCAATTAGTGTCTTAGATTGGGGTTCCCCAACTAATACCATTGCAAGCATTAATTACTCTTTCACTCACTCATTCTCTACACTACTAGTCTAACCCAGGGGACTGTAGGATACCCTGTATGGGGTGCCAATCCATCGCAGGGCACAAGCAATCACACACTCACACACACTCCACAGGCAACTTAGCCTGATCTGCATGCCTCCCATGAACTGTGGGAGGAAACTGGAGTACCCAGAGGAAACCCACCAAGCACGGGGAGAACATGCAAACTGCATCCATCATCAATTTATACCGCATATCCTGTGGTGGCTCCGGAGCCGATCCCAGAGAACTGAGCGCACAAAGCGGAAGGACGACCCATCACACACACTCAACTGAACAATCAAATACTAGGGGCAAAGTGGAATCAGTAATCACGCAACTATCTTTGTCTTTGGACTGTGGGAGGAAACCCAGAAGAACCCAGAACCCAACAGAAAGAACAGAACAGAAAGAACCCAGAAGAAATTCATAATTAATTAATTAATTTTTATGTATCTTTATTGTTTGTAAAAAGTGATTATTGCTAAGTAATAAGGATTGGAATCACCAAGGATCAGTGTATGATATACACTATATTGCTAAACTGTTAGTATCACATTGTTTTTATATCCTGATTTATTATTATTATTATTATTATTATTATTATTATTATTATTGTTATTATTATTAAATTTTGCTACAATTTAACAACAACTTTAGCAAATAATTCACCCCATCACACAGGGTGCAGTGCCGTCTGCCATAATTTTTTCCCGATCTCTACTAATTAACGTTAGCTACTTTATTTATTTTATATGTTACTGATGTTAAATAATGTTAAATAAGGCGAGCTTAATCTAAAGCATTATTAATACTTATACTAACAAACATTTAAACTTTACTGCACTGAAAACTGTCAAAAAAAAGACCCTTTCTTTGATCTCCATGTCTGATGATGCTATTACTCAGTGTCATTACTGAGTGTCCTAGCACATTCACAAGAGGACATCTAGCCATGGAGTGGTTTGTCCATCATTTCAAAAAAGAAAATGTCACTGGGGGAGAAGGAGGAGGCCCTTGACCTCATTTCCTGTCTAAAGTCTCACCCTCCATCACGAATGTGAAATAGTACGTAAATCTTGGTGCAGACATCATGAACACACAAGCGGATGTGACATGGATTATTACTGTATAATTCATAATGAACATGCCTGAGTGAATCAGCTACAGGAAAAACTAGACCAAAAACTATTTTGTATTTAATCATCAATATTCTTAAATCTACAGCGAATATCTCACAGAAACAGATAGTTTCTCTCTTCTGATCTTCTATTCGCTCGTCTGCATTAACGTGCATATGAACTTAAGTAACATCCAATTCTTAATTCATAGGGTTTATTATGATGTTGGCTCCGCCCCCTTTACAGCTATAACAGCTTCAACTCTTCTGGGAAGGCTTTCCACAAGGTTTAGGAGTGTGTTTATGGAAATTCTTTCCCATTCTTCCAGAAGCTTCCAGATGCGCAAGAAGGCCTGTGAGCCAGGCCTTATTGTCCAACATCAGACACTGGCGATCTCCGCTCCAATCCATCCCAAAGGTGTTCTATCGGGTTGAGGTCAGGCCTGTAGGCCGGTCAAGTTCTTCCACACCAAATTTGATCATTAATGTCTTTATGGACCTGGCCACCAGTTATGGACCAGGCATGTTGGAACTGGTGTGGGGTTGTTTTTCAGTCAGTGGGCTCGGCCCCTTAGTTACAGTGAAATTAACTCTTAATGCTTCAGCATACCAAGTCTTGGACAATTTCATGCTCCCAACTTTGTGGGAACGGTTTGGGTATGGCCCCGTCCTGTTCCAACATGACTGCACACCAGTGCACAAAGCGTTGAAGCTGTTATAGCTGCACAGGGTGAACCAACATCATATTAATCCCTATGAATTAAGAGTTTGATGTTAGGCAGGCGAGCGAATACTTTTGGCAATATAGTGTATACATTAATTTAACCATATATGATGCGTGAGAACACTTTCTGATTACATGCAAAAAAAAAAAAAAAACTAAATCCTGGAAAGCATGAAATATTTTAAACTAGTCTTTTAATCTGTCAACCCTGTCATCAACTGTCCCATCTGTTGTTCTTCAACCCAGGCATGGAGCAGTGTTAATTTGTGACATTTGGTCATTAAAATAATAATTAGCATTTCCGTAGAATAAAAAATGTTATCAAGATTTATATTTGTTGAACAGCTTGTATAAAGGTGTGGTGCTGCCCTTATGGATGAGTCTGGACAAAAAAAAGAAGGATTTAGGCGGTTTCAGAAGGGGAAAATTATTGGCCGGCATCAAGCAAAGAAAAGAACTAAAGCATGGAGCAGATTCGAAAATACTGTAATTGGGTTAAAAATCGTTGGTTAATAAATGGATATTAAATGCTTTTAAAAAATATTGAAAGAAGAAATCAAAGATAAGTTTAATAAAACAGATAAACAGCTGTGTTTCCATAAGAAAACAAAGACTATTCAGGAAAACGGCCCCAGTTTGATAGGGAGAATAAAGATTAGACTTTTAGGTCTGATGAATCTACTTTGAGCCTATTCCAGAGCGATGGACAAGTCAAAGTAGGGAAGAGCATGAAGCGATGCTCCCATCATGCATAGTGTCCACTCTACAAGTCTCTGGAGACAGTGTTATGATCTGGGGTTGATCAGTTGCTCAGGTCTAGACTCAGCAACGTTATGGGGCAATAAAACAAAATCAGCTGACGACCTGAATGTACTGAATGACTTTAAAGTTATCACATCTATAGAGTTTTTGTTCGGTTGTTATTTTTCTTCCCTCATGGCACAGCCTTATTCCAGGACCCTGATTATTAGGGAGATTTTTAACACATGAATTGGACAACACATCAGTTGCATCAGAATCTACGCTTAAGGCGCTTAAACAAAATCTTAGAAAGTCTTCTTTTTTTTTTCCGTCCAGACAGGCAGTGTATAAAGTTTAATGTCGCAGAACATCCATGAAACTATCCGTGAAAGCACTACCATGTTTGAAGCTCATTTACAAAATGCAGCTTGTCACTAAGCAGAAACTGTTCTATCCTGAGGATTTCCTGTGTCACGGCTTCACCTCAACGCTGACACTGACGATTTCGTCCTTAAGATCTGTTAGATGTAATAGAGAACTCATTATATGCCATATCAACCATTACACATGGGTTTCACCCCATTTACGTCTGTCCTGCACGTCCCCTGTGACATGTAATAATGCACATTTGGAAGTTCCTGAGAGAGAGAGAGAGATTAAAGTGTAAAAGAGGTTAAAGTGGTTTGTTTATAGACATACATGGATTGACTCGGTGACCAGAAGCCATCCGCCGTGTTACACTGCACTCATAAAGCATATCAGTGAATACACAGAGACTGATTGGAGGAGTTAAAGTTTGGCATTTTTTATAGAGTTGAACGTTCTTCTTTATTCACTCGGTTATTTCCATGTGCTGACGTACAGAGGTAGAGCAGCAGCACAGATTGCGTGTGTGTGCGTGATTACGTCACAGCTGGCCAGGCTTTATAAATGCCTCTCGCTTTTCTTCATGAGAACAACTGCTTTCACTCTCAGACAAGCTGCACAGTCTTCTGAACAAGGCAAGGTAAAACCCTTCATTTGTCTGCATCTCTCTCTCTCTATTTATATATTATATATATATTTAAAAAAAATACCATACAATCTGTGCTGCATATGTAAGATTTGTAATGAACAAATTTGCCATGATAAAAGTCATGATTTTGGATGAAATTTAGGTCAAACTTTCTTGAAAAACAACTTATAGCAATATTATGACATTGAACAAGCATATTATAGAAGCTTCAAAGATATAGCAGAATGTTTTTACTTGAATTGTTCTAAGTACTTTTTATTTATACTTTACATTGCATACAGTTATTTACTATTATTAATTCTTCTTTGCAATCACTTTGTCTTATCTTGTATTTTGCACTTATTTTGCTTTATTTTAAAATTTTCTATCTATTTGACTGTTTTAATCCTTAGTTTTAGAGAACTTTTTGCTCATTTATTTAAATTTAATGTATTGATTTGCACTTTTCCATATTTTATTTACCATTTTACCATCTTTCTATTTTGATTAGATTTTATTTTCTTTTTTACTTCTGCAATACAGTAAATTGTATTGTAAGCATTTCACTGCATATCGTATTGTGTATGACTGTGTATGTGACAAATAAAATTTTAATTTGAAATTTGAATATCTATCTATCTATCTATCTCATTTGTTCAAATTTATTTCCAAACACTACAACACTTTGATAGGAGATAACATGCAGTGAGATCTTGTACTTACAGTTGTTCTCTTGTTTTTTTCTCTCTAACTCCATCTGCCGCAAACACACACGCACTGACACACACAGGATGAACTGTGGCGTGTGCGTGTGCGTGCTTCTGGCCGCTCTCTCTGTCACCTTTGCGGCTCGCACCCGCTCCTCACCAGTGCAGGAAGAGAACAGCGCTCTGCCCTCGCAGATGGACTCCAGTGTGAATGCAGGACACGATGCCAACCCCCGTGCCAACCTTAATGAGCTGCTGGCCAGACTTATCTCCAGGAAAGGTGAGAACCACACACACACACACACACACACATACATCACATCACATCACATCACATCACATTGCTACTGTAAACTAACAAGTATGTACTACTACCTACAATTACAATTGTTTTGAGAAAGAGGGGGAGGAAAGGAGAGAGAGTGAGTAAGAGACAGACAAGCAGAAAGATAGAGACGGAGACAGAAACCAGGAGGAAAGCAGACACAGACAGAGAAAGATCAGAGAAAGAGAGAGAGAGAGAGAGAGAGAGAGAGAGAGAGAGAGAAAGCAAGCTGTGATGAGACAGAGAGAGGGATAAAGTACACCCAGAGAAAGACAGAAATAAATGAAGAGTAAGGGGACAGAGAGCGACAGAGACATCAAGAGAAAAACACAGACACAGACAGGGATCAGAGACAGAGATCACTGGAAAGAGAGAGAGGGAGAGAGAGAGAGAGAGAGAGAGAGAGAGAGAGAGAGAACAGCTTTATCACTGTATCAAGTATATTGATGTTTAATTGATGTTTAGGACAATTCATTATTTTTATGAATTGAATTTTATGATTTTCGCAGAAAAAAATTTCAGATACAGATTTCTTTTTTTCCCCAAAAAATTTAATTAAACATAAATGATAAATTCTCACTTTTTTTCTATTAATTGTTTAAGGAATTTAATTTATTTGATTGTCTACCAAAATGTGAGGGTTTGAACGGAATCAAAAGAACAGGAGAGAGACAAAAAGACAAGAGCGACAGAGGGGGGTGGGGGGGGGGGGGGGACTGAGTGTAGTTAAAATTGATTTTAAAAGGAGAATTATTGCAGTGCTTCTCTTCATTATCTTCATCCTCTACATGATGAAATTCCTCAGTTCATTTATTTTATTTTCAAAATCCTGACCAGTCGTATCCCACGGCAACGCCTCAATTTAGATTTAAGCACGACGGTAAAAACGTCCAGCGCCATAACTCACTGAACAATGAGCTCGCATTAGTGGTTCAACAACTGATAGACTGAGAATGTGCCATACCATACATCCTAACACCACACACACACACGCACACACACACACACACACACACACACTGCGGTGTGTGTTGTTTTAAGCAGAAAAGAGACAGCTTTTTGTGCATTTTGTGCTCATGTAGCATCCCATGAGAAAGCAATCCTGTAATTCTGCTCAAGTACTGGTTCTCACCATCACACACACACACACACACACACACATCATTAAGTCTGAGAGTGTGATTTAAGCTGGAGTAGTTTGCATATGTGTGTGTGTGTGTGTGTGTGTGTGTGTGT
>JAQMYK010000008.1:23876617-23891825 GCA_030014345.1 Clarias buthupogon
GCCGAAATCTGTCGGGCCCGGGCCCTGTCGGGCCTAACTTTTAAGGCCCGATTACAACTCTACTATCCACTGCATAACCACCATGCAGGCTTTAAACCTCTGTGTGCAAAAATAAATAAATAAATGCAAATTACAGAATTAAATCATGGCTTTCAAAACATTTGATATACACTTTCACCCTCGGCGGCTCCGTCTAGGTGGTTGTAAATCCTTCGTAAGTAGATTTGGCTAAAAGCATTTTAGCCAAATTGAATAAAATAAATGACTGTACACACAGCGATGCAAAAAATAGCTGAGACAGCACCGGAGCTCGTAGCGATCTGTTCGATTGAGCTCAGTGTGATAGCGGGAAGTGTTACAGTATAAGGTTTAACTCTCCGTCTAAAGGTTTTTTTTTTTTCTTCTTCCAAGCGTAAAAACATTTTATGGGAAATAAATCAATACATAATGCGTCCCTTCGATAGTGACTCTACGGTTTGATTAAAAGAGCGTGCTCTCGGAGGTTAACCCACACTGACCTGTGATGGTCTCTGCGTCCCGATAGACGGTGTACGGCAGCAGAGGCGCAGGTTCCTCGGTTCCGTCGCCTACATACTGCTCCTCCTGCTTGGACCCAAGGGGGAGCGGGGTGTCAGAGTTTGTTCCCGAGCGGTCAGATCCCAACTCGTCCAGCTTGGCAAGTTCTCACAGAGGACCAAGAATGACTTCCATGGGACACTGGACCTTCTGACAGAGAGAGAGAGAGAAATATTTAGATTAAATAGAAATTTAAGCTTGAAAATTAAGCTTGGTTTGTGATGGTTTTGGACAGCTGTGCTAGAAGGTGAAAATCAAAGTAACAGGGCCAGAAGCAGTTTACTGGTTAAACCATTGAGATACTGATCGGAAGGTCCGGGGTTGAAACCCTTGAGCCCCTTGAGCGAGGCCCTTAACCATCAACTGCTTAAATGTATAATGAGATGATGACGTGTACTGTAAGTTGCACGCTCATTCACACGCTACAGGCAGTTTGAGAACACCAATTAGCCTAATCGGCATGTCTTTGATCTGTGGGAGGAAACCAGAGTACCCAGAGGAAACCCAACAAGCATGGAGAGAACATGCAAACTCAATGCACACAGACCCGAGGTGGGAATCGAACCCAGAACCTGGAGGTGCAGGGCGACGGCTAACCACTAAGCCAATATGGTAACACTTCCTATAATAATAATAATAATAATAATAATAATAATAATAATAATAATACACAGTCACAGACAAATAGCTCGTGCCTGCTGGGACCCTTTGGTCTAACCGGAAAAAGATAATATGTTTCCTATCGTCTGTCCATCTCTGGGTCTCTCTATGACTATGATGTTAATGACTTTTGTTCTTTTGATGTACCTGACATACATGACACACACCACCTGGCCAAAAAATGTATATGCTCTCTTTGGTGATGATGAACTCCAGACATATCATGTGCACGTGTGCCTGTCTCTCTCTCTCCCGGTTCAGGGATGGACAGTAAGCATACAGAGTTGTGCCGGACACATCAAGCAATAATCCTTTGCTTTTAATTAATCTTACAAACTAACAATTTAAACACTCTTCTTAAACATGTTTAAGATATGATTTTTAATGTAGGTACGAATCTAAAAAAATGTTTGGTGGCCACGTAAAATTGAGATCCTGCCATATTTCAAACCAACAGCGCTTCACACTGAAATCACTCCCAAGTGGCAAACTCAAACTGGGCCAATGTCGGACCAATGTCAGCTATTTTAGTGGGCCGATACTGAGCGCAAGTGTTGGCGCCCTGTGATGTTGGGCGACCTCGACTGAGCATTTTTCCCTGGTCCAAAGTTAGCAGGGTTTTTATGAAAAGTGCACCTTCGCTGTTATGAAAAGAAAATGTGCATTTTGGAAGCTTAGGTCAAACGTGTTTAAAGCATTGTACTGTATTAAGAATTCCAGTATAGTTAACCGAATATAAGCATAACAACTTCCAGCTATATATACAAGGGTGAGTCAAAAATTATCCGCACCAAAAAAATTTTAATTAACTTTTAGAAAAGAGTAATAACACATAAGCTTTTCAATACACTTTCACGCTTTTATATTCCCTCATTTAAAAATGTTTCAGTCTGAGCTATGAGCCACAAATGCACAGCTGTCTTCGTACGGCTGCTTTCAGGAGACCAAACAGGTGAAAGTCTGATGGAGCGAGATCAGGATTATAGGGAGGATGCATTATCACATCAAAATGAAGTTTTCGAGTGTCTGGAGTGTGGGAAGAAATGTATGGACAAGCATCGCTTCTGATAATGCTCTTCCATGATTTGTTTATGCACCAGATGCACCCTCAAACCACAAAAAAAAAACAAGAAACATGGCACATGTTTCGTCTTTGGTGCAAAATGCCAAGTGGGACATCCATTTTTGCTCACACCACAGTTACAAATGAACTCATGTAACACATTCCCGCCTGAACAGCAGTGACTGGGGAGACAGTAGCCTTGAATAGAAAGCGCTGATAGGACAGGGCAGCCGACAGATGTTTTAATATAACCAGATTGCCGAAAATTTTTGACTCACCCTTGTAGGATGACACGTAATGTGTGTCATACCACCACCATTGTAGTGTATTATGTATATTGCACTGATCAGACATAACATTATGACCACCTGCCTAATATTGAGTAGGTCCCTGCTTTTGCCACAATGACAGTGATGCGCTGTGTGTTCTATGTGTCACCTTAATGTCACAACCAGCATTAATCTTTTCCCTCAGTTTGACCTACACTAGCACTTCGATTGGTTGCGAATACACGGGCCAGCCTTCAATCCCCATGCGCACCTTATCCACCCATGACCCTGTTGCCAGTTCACCCTCCTTGGATCACTGTTGGTTCGTCCTGACCACTGCAGACCAGGAACATCCCACAAGAGCTGCATTTTTGGAGTTGCTCTGGCCCAGTCCTCTAGCCACCACAATCTGACCATTATTGTCAAAGTCATTTAAATCCCTGCCCCTTTTTTCAGCTTCCAACACATCAACTTCAGGAAAAAAGGTTCACTTTCCTGTATATACTCTTTCCTGAATACCTCATATATCCCACCCACCATTGTAATGAGATATTGAAAATGTAAATATACATTTGAGAAGAGCAAAATTGTGGTCCAAAACTGCAGCTGTGGGATGTTACTAGTCTGCAGTGGTCAGGACATACCAAAAGTGATCCAAGAAGGGAAAACTGGTGACAGGTTCATGGTTGGCTAAGGGAAACTGATGCACTGATGGGGAGTGAAGGCTTGCCCGTGTAGTGCAATCCAGTAGAAGAGCAGTGGTAGATGAAATTAATGAAAAGGTTAATGCTGGTTCCAATAGAAAAGTGTCAGAACACAATATTAGGCAGATGCTTATAATGTTATGGCTAATCAGTATGATATATATATATACAAGCATAGTCAGCCAAAAAAAAATAATACACACTTCAACATGAAAAATGTATGCTTCTCTTCTGACGATCACATGATAGCATCAAAGATGGTGCGACTACTGACAGGAAACATAATACTACACATTGCTACCATAATTCAATATGAGGTTTAAAAAAGGGCATAGATAACCACTGTTGAAGTGTATATACCTTTCTGGCTGACTCCGTGTGTGTGTGTGTGTGTGTGTGTGTGTGTAGTCAGGGCACAGTAATATCATAATGTATAATGCTAAATCCATAAAAGGACAAACCTAATAATCCTTTAAGGTGCTATATGGAAGCTTATTGGAATGATACCTAAAAATGGTTGCCATGGTTACTACAAATTTTATTTAAACGGGTTGTGTAAAAATATTTATGTATATATCTATAATCCTAAAATAAAGCAAATAAATAATGCATTTAGTTTTTATAATAACTTAATATTTTTCTTAATTTAGCCAAAACTATATTTTAAGAAATATTTAGGCTAAAAAATTTACACTGTGTATGAAAGTTCACTTCCGGTATCAGCGCGACGTCACCACGTCGGAACCATACGCGTGTCTGTGACGTCATGACGTCGTGGCAGGGAGGATGCGGCTCACCTTGCGTAAACAAACCGATTCAAGCAATAACGCATACATTCTAAGCAAAAATAATAATAATAAATTGTTGCATTATTATTATTGTTGTTGTTATTATTAGTAATATGTCCTTATTTTAATTTTAGAGACTTATTTTAAACACTTACGGCACCGTGTAGTTCTGTGTCCCGGTGATGTACGGCTTCCTTTTAGGAAACAAAAACAACAGCTGTGGTTTAAGCCCTTAAGGTGCGAGATGAAATAAACTCAGATGACCCCGGGCCCAGGCTGGATGATGGATGATTGACAGCTGAGTAGATGATGGATGTTGCTGATGCTGAGCGCGTGCCGTGTTACTCTTCCACACTGGTGTCCAAACAAAGACAATGCGACGTTTCCGGGATTCCCAACACACACACACACACACTCTACACACTCGTCCTGTCCCGTCTTCCATCCATCCATCCATCCATCCCCTCTCTCTCTCCCTCTCTTTCTATCTCTCTCTCTTTCTCCTCTTTCTACGCTGAAGGACAGAACAGCCGCCGCCGCACCGGCCGTGACGTCACACTCCAGATTGCGTCATGCTGCAGCAGCGTGTTCTTTCAGAATCACTTGATAAATTATATTAGTTTTATAATAGTTATAGTTATATATGTATAAATATTTATGTATAAACCAATCCCTTTTTTTTTTTTACATGAAATTCATTAACCTGTCTGTTGTTTGTTTGTTTGTTTGTTTATCAATGCAAAGTTAAAAGTGTTTTTGGGATCATTAAGATATGACGTAACACATCATGACATAACAATTCTAAGGTTTTACCCTGGTGTGGATAGTTTCACCTGGACTTCACAATATTTTTCATAGCATATAATATTTAAACATTTTTGAACAGCTGTTGAGTAATGCTGATAAACACATCTGGAGATGGTTGCCAGAGCAAATCATTCTTTTTGATATCTTGGATATGGCACAAACAGACCAAAAGTTACCATCGGGCCACTTTATTGTTGAGAACTTACTTATCATATAGTGGTGATGATTTGTTTTGTTTATTTAAATCCAATTTTCGAATGCCTTGTAAACAGTTTGTCCCACTGTTGCCGCAAACCGACCTTTACCTCCCGAAATATAGCTATGATTTTAATTTGGAACTATATAATAGCTCTGATAACCAAAAAATGAAAAAGCATCCGATTAAATTTTTCACTTGCATTCTCTGGGAACAAATGAACATTTGTATAGTTAAGAGGGTTTTTTTTTCTTTCATTATTCGAAAATGTAGTGTACATGCTTTATTTAAGTGTTTCTCAAGAGTACTTTGGATGGTTAAAGATGACTATTTTATTTGTAAATTTCGGGTTCTACTTTTAAAATAATCTTTTATATACTGTGTTGATGAATAAGGAATAAAATTTCAAGGCTTAGTGGTTAGCACTGTCGTCCTGGACCTCAAGGATTGCGTGTTCTCTCCATGCTTGATGGGTTTCCACTGGGTGCTCCAGTCTCCTCCTAAAGTCCAAAGACCATTCGAGTTCATCCCAAAGGTGCTCGATGGGGTTGAGGTCAGGACTCGAGCGAGTCAAGTTCTTCCACACTGAACTCATCACACCATGTCTTTATAGTCGTTGCTTTGTGCACTGAGACACGGAAATGTTGTATTAGAAAAGGGCCTTCCCAAAACTGTTGCCACAAAATTGCATAGAAGCATAGTATTGTCCAAGATGTCTTGGCATGCTGAAGCATTAAGATTGCCCTTAACTGGGGATAAGGGGCCTGACTGAAACACCTGAATTAACAATTAAGCAGGAAAGTATGCGAAGTGTGACCCAAGAACAACCCGTACACACAGAGAGCAAGAAATAAGGAACTTTTAAAGAAGGCAGATCGTAATGGAAACGTGCAGAAAGTTCTTTGCCAAAATAAGATTAACAGAGACGCTTAGGAAAAGTTAAAATAAATAACTTTCAGTTCCGTTTTTTTTTCTGGACACAGAGCACAGATGGCCTGACTTCCCATTTTAAAGCTAAAAAGCAAAGGGATCAATGTTTAATAATCAAATCCATTACCATCCCTTACTACACTCTATATTATACTACATAACCAAAATTTATCAATGAAGGTTGTAACTTTTTGAATATTAATTAATGAATTAATACAACTATAATTACCAATCCATAATGTATACGTATATTATCAAATGTCAATGTTTAAAATCATATAGGTTAATAATCAAATTATGATTTAAGAAGAATAGGACTAGTTTATGAATCAAATTATTAATGATCAGTCTTTTAAATAAGGAAAAATAATTATAATTATTATGCAATAATAACAATATTTAAAATAATATAATCTAAAGCAATCAAGCTTTGACAAAATTAATAAAATTGACCCTAACTGTACTTAGTCAGGGTGTACGTAGACCCTAATTATTAAATCCAATCATTGTTCATTATAATCTTCAGATCATAAAAAGAATAAATAAATAAGGTATAATAAAACTAAAAATTTACCAATAAATTATTTCAATAACTTTAAAGAAAGTTATTGAATAAGAATAGGAAAATAGGAAAATAAGAATAAGAAAACAGCTCTGAGACAAAATGGCGTCCGCGATTCCCCTCGCGATTTAAAGGAGACAACTTTTGACTGAGATTCATACCCTTAGGCCTGATTATGGGTTTTGGCCACATGATGGCAGTGTGGGGAAAAGGGACAGATTTAGTCGAGTGGATTGGCCTCCTGGTCTAAACCCGAGCGGTGTTTTGGTATTGGATTTCTGTGCTAGTCATGGATTGTCCATAACAAATACCATGTTCGAACATAGGGATGCTTATAAGTGTACTTGGTACCAGAGCACCTTGGGCCGAGGGTCATTGATCGATTTCGTGATCGTATCATCTGACCTGAGGTCAGATGCCTTGGACATTCGGGTAAAGAGAGGGGTGGTCAATGAGGTAGTCAAACAACTCCGCAGTGTCAAAGCCCCGGGAATTGAAGAGACCCATCCGGTAATGCTAAAGGTTCTGGGTGTTGAGGGACTGTCTTGGTTGACACGCCTCGTCAACATTGCGTGGAAGTCCGGGACTCAGCCTCCCTGGGAAAGTGTACTCTAAGGTGCTGGAAAGGAGGGTTCGGCCGATTGTCGAACCACAGATTAAAGAGGAACAATGTGGATTTCGTCCTGGTCGTGGAACAGCTGATTTAAGTTGAGCTTTTTCCTTTTGCAGGAATCCTGGAGGGGGCTTGGGAATATGCCCATCCAGTCTACATGTGTTTTGTGGATTTGGAGAAGGCATATGTTCGGGTCCTTCTGGATTTTCTGTGGGAGGTACTGCGGGAGTATGGGGTGAGGGGGTCACTTCTCAGGGCCATCCAATCCCTTTACGCCCAAAGTGAGAGCTGTGTTCGGACACTCGGCAGTAAGTCAGACTTGTTTCCAGTTGGTGTTGGCCTCCGCCAGGGCTGTGCCCTGTCACCAATCCTGTTTGTGATTTTCATGGACAGGATATCAAGGCGCAGCCGTGGAGGAGAGGGTATCCAGTTCGGTGGGCTAAGGATTGCATCACTGCTTTTTGCAGATGATGTGGTCTCAGCAGGAAACCGATGGATTGTCTACTCCAGGTAGGGAGCAAGTTGTTACCCCAAGTGAAGGAGTTTAAATATCTTGGGGTCTTACGAGTGATGGAACATTGAAACGTGAGGTTGGTCGGGGAATCGGAGCAGCGGGGGCCGGATTGCAGTCGCTTTACCGCACTGTTGTGACGAAAAGAGAGTTGAGCCAAAAGGCAAAGCTCTCAATCTACCAGTCAATCTTCGTTCCAACCCTCACATATGGTCATGAGTGCTGGGTCATGACCGAGAGGACAAGATTGCGAATACAAGCGGCCGAAATGGGTTTTCTCAGGGTAGCTGGCTTTTCACTTAGAGATATGACGAGAAGCTCAGTCATCCGTGAGAAACTCAGAGCAGAGCCGCTACTCCTTTGCGTGGGAAGTTTGGGTTTCCCTGCTGGAACTGCCACCCCCGCGACCCGACTTTGGATAAGCGGTTGAAGATGGATGTATGGACGGATGGATTGGTCTGTTTTACATTGAATATTACATAGTGTAAGACTCACTTTGTCGGACTTAAGAACAAATCAAACTTACGAATATGCTCCTGGAACGGAACTCAGGGACCACCAGTATTTAAATTTGCTTTGAAGAAAACAGCCCCCTTGATCACTATTGGGCCATGAGAAACATATTTACCATATTGTTGTGCAATACGTCAGATATTTTCAGCAACAGGCTTTGTAATATTTGTAGCATGCTAGGACAGATGACATTAAATTACTTATTTTATGGTAAAACATTATTAGTAAGAGGGCCCCACGGAAAGAGTAGCCTGGGGGCCCACAACCACCTTAATCCACCACTGATCATAAGATTAAAATTATATGGTTTTAAGTTGAGTTTGCATGTTCTCCCAATGCTTGGTGAGTTTCCTCCCACAATCCATTAGGCTAATTGGTGTTTCCAAATTGCACATAGTGTGTGAATGAGTATGTGGTGTGTTCGTGTGCCCTGTGATAGATTGCCACCCTGTCCGACGTGTGTCTTGTCCTGTGACTTAAGGTTTCTGGGCGAGGCTCCAGCCATTATAGACGATGAAGAAAACTTATAGCCAATCTCTGCACTTTGGGCCGGTGTTTAGTAATTAAAACACTTCCTGTATGAACCTACACAATACATCTAACTTATCTCTGGAGTCATTTAGATTTAGATAGAATTGTACAGTATTAATGATGATGATTAACAGTAGTGCAAGAGGTGCTCATGTGTCAAACTAATCACCACCAGATGGCAGCACTGCATAGAAAACCAGTGTCTGCTCCATTCCCATGCATTCTATGTAATTGTATCTCCATTAGGATGCTAATATGAAAGGTCTTTTGGTAATGATCTGGTCAGACGTACAGTATGTATTGGCATCTATAGATAGGGTATATATTGTATTATTTGTTATAGTAGGATATAATCTGAACTCTGAGGAGCTTTGAGTTGGACATGCGTCCTGCTGCATTGCATCTTAATGATTTACTACATACCTAAAAATCTTCTGTGACATTAAGCTACATAATTCAGATAGTTTGGTTAGAAATGAAGCTTCACACTGGTGCCATACGCACATTTCTGTTGCCCATCAATCCCCTTAAAAAAAAAAAAAAAAAAAAAAAAGATAAAGAGAGAGAAAATTAACCCTTGAGAAGCTTTATATTGTATGCACTAGTCTTTCGTCAGTAACGTGTAGTCTGAACACACCTTTCAGTAAAATATGCACAACATACTGTAAAATGAAACTTATTTTCTGATTCATGGAGATGTGAGTATCCACTGGGACACGGTGAGTATGCTCATTTCTTTCCCTATTCGGTTTATAACCAAGAAAATAAACATTTGGGCAAAGTTTAAATTTTCCATGCTCTTCAAATTGAATAATGATAAAGGAATTAAAACATGTACACCGATCAGCCATGACATTTACCACTGATTTATCAATTATATTCCAGTAAACTGGTGATGGGCCTAGGGCTCAACCATGGGGATCAAAAGCCCACCATGCACAGGGCTCAACCCAAAAGTTGCTGACTCAGCCTCCCTGTGAAGCCGTGCCATGAGGGACTAGAACTGCCCCGATGGCACAACTGGCTCCTCCACAATGCTGGCGTTTCATTTTATGGCTGATTAGTTTAAGTCATTTGCAATAAAATCAAATTACGAAACGAAAAGAGGCAGCTTGAGATGTTACCGAACCTCTCACTTGCACCATTTGTAGAAGAAATAAATTACAAAATCCTTCACAGCACTGTGATTTTTATTCTTTTTATTATTCCTGGCCCTTTCGAGACTCCTCTTGCTCAGCTCTGTACTATGTGCTTTATAATGACTTCATCATTACCTTCCAGGTCAGGCTTCGGGTGACATCACTCTCAGGGAATGTTCTATTCGCACGAACAGTGTGATTCACAGAGTTCTGGCAACCTTCCTGTTCAGCGTAATACTTACTCACCTGGACACGGCTCGGTTTCGATCTGAATGTTTGTTTTTTTTTCCTTTTGAAATCTACCTTTACTATCACAAAGAAAGACGTCTATCTATAGATCTGTCTTTAGTGTGAAGTAGCTCTTCTTTTTTACTTCTGCTTTGCAATGACTTAAACGATCACTCCATTAAGCTCCTCATATCATGGTGTGTGGTTATGCTGCAAAGACACCATGTTTAAATCTGAGCTACTAGCTTAATGATAAGGATATTCCTCCGATATTCTTCACTTTTGCTGCTTACATCAGAACCTTGAAGGAAGATTAATGAGGGCAGATGGAATTGGAAATAACTGGATATAAAACATGTTGCTCTTTAAGCTGCTCTCGTCAAGGGGGTGCCCACAGTGCAGTCCAATCCATTCACAACTTGGTGCAGGTTTTATACCGGGTGCCCTTCCTGATGCACCCCTACTGTTATTTTTATTCATGCTTGCGATTGGCATGGCATCCACTGGCTGGGGTTTGGGCATTGGCTGGGAATCGAACCCAGGCATCTTAAAATGTTGTCGGTCTTGGGATCGACTCTAAGCTTGTCCTGCGACCCCAGCGGCTGGGTGTGGGACATTAGCTGGAACTCAAATCTGGGCCCTTCTGCATGGGAGATAATAAGCCTACCAATAAGTCAATAATGTCCTAATTTAGTCTTTTAAATATCTCCAAAAATCAATGCCAGACTAAGACGACCACATATTTCTGAACCGTTCACTATAGCGGTTGTTTTTAGTAGCCCTCCTATATAAAACTATAACTGACTTTTGTTCTGTACTTTAAACTGCAGGTTTATATTAACATGCTTGTTTTGACATGCAAGAGTTTGTATAGTAACAACTTCAGTATGGCGGACGAGTTACATAATCAATAATCAGCATTTTTTTTCTTTATGTTTCTCTGGATTTTTCCCCCCAAAAAAAGTCCCACTCATCATTAGTTCACTCATCATAAGTCTATAACCACCAATCAGAGGGGGCGAAGGCTATCACAGGTAAATCAAACCAAAAAATGTGATGCCATCCAATAGCATCTTCTTGAACTGTAGGGGGCGGTATAACTGACTTGGAGGATAGCACTATCCACTCCTTCTGCTTGTGTGACCTCACAGACGCCCATGATTGGGTACCGTCACGATTGATCTGAGATCGCTAGAATGTCACCCATCGATCGGCTCTTAGCACTTCAGAGCCAATCAGCTCTCTCTAGGCTCTCCGGCTGCGGGAGGCTACAGCAATACCACTGCTATCTTCAGATGATTAGATGAGCTCAGTACTGCAGTGAGAGTCAGGGGGGGCCCAATGAGATAAGATGTTAGGATAAAATGTTAGGAATTTTTTTTAAAAATTGTAAACAAAGAAAAACTAAATGGAAGGGTTGAATAAATGAGTGTTTTTTGGCATGGTGAGTATGGAAGGAGTCTCCAGTATCAGTGCTTTGTTAACCCAAAAAAAGAGTGAGGGTGCTGAGTTTGAACTGGTAAAGCGTAAGCGGTGACTGGACCCAACCTGTAGTGGAGACACTAAAATGGATGACGTGTCATTTAATAAATTAGCAAAAGTCATAGTGATAAAAGTGATATTAGCAGGAACGCTTCACAAACACACTGACACTGACTGATGATGATGTTCATACAACTCATATACAACACTCTGAAGGTTTCTTTCTTACACAATGTATATTACAGTCATGTGTATTAAGAACAGTGTTGGTGCTGAGATTTCTGTCCTGAAGCTCTGACAAAACTGATCTGCCATAACACCATTATGATTTACTGACATGTATATACAAGAACGTTCGTCTCTTATCTCGCAGTCGTGCCGTATATCCGTGTCTCAGTGCGTGTGCCGGGGGAAGGTGGGGGTGCTGTCTGACATAAAAGAGACTCAGGTCCCTGCAGGTCTTCATCCCACCTGTGCTGCTTTAAAAGGATGGAAGGACAAGGGGGGTGGGGGGGGGCGTGATTTAGAGACTGAATGAGTTCGCTGTCAAAGCAAATGAGAGACGAAGAAAGAGACGACATGTCCAGACTGATCACATCCCTCCTCCTCCTACTCCTTTTCAAGTAAAAGACCTTTTCCTTCAATCGCAGTCTCACTACTTTTTAGGCTCGGACTGTTCTGTACATATCGGTGAGATAAAAGACGATATAATCCATCAATCTCTTGCCCAAACAACACACCATTATTTAAAAAAAAAAAAGAAGATAAAAAACACACACAACTGGTGTGGGTGTATAGGACATGTGTTTAGGTCTAACCCTCATCAAGTACACCTGTCCTGGTTAATCAATCATCAGTGTTTTATCGTTAGTCAGATGAACTAATCCTTCTACACACATGTTCTGCTTTACATTTTCCACTTTTTTCTCCTCTCTTCTGGTGTTATTATTTGAACGCCATTTTAACTTAAAAACTCACACAGCATAGACGTGAGTGGTTCTAGGACATGGCCTGGTTTTCCATGCACACACGTAATCACATGACCTACATTTATTAGGACGATTTAATAAAGGTTAAAAAACGATAATAGCAAACTACATCCTAATGCTGTACAAATTAGTAATATTAGGTTTGAGGAGTGCACAAACTTTTGCACAGTCATCCTCCCGTCCTCTTCTCACTGACTGATAGACGTCATTAGACTAATAGATGTTTTTTCCCCCAAGTCACCACAATGTCGCTGAGCCACGCAAACACTGCATCATTACTCCAGATGAATATTCCACAAACCGATTTATATGCAAATCAGCTTAATCCATATTTAATCTGTGTGTGTGTGTGAGTGTGTGTGTGTGTGTGTACATTTCAGGCAGGCAAGATTTAAAGCAGGAAAAATGCTATAGGGTTTATTCCCTAGTGCCAGTGGTGTGTGTGTGTGTGTGTGTGTGTGTGTGTGTGTGTGTGTGTGTGTGTGAGTGTGTGAGTGTGAGTGTAAGGACATCGCTCACTTTGCTCATTCCGTTTGTAGATGCCCTTCATTCACTGACAGTAAAAAAGAAACACACAATTCATGTGTACTGTTATTGCGAGGACTTAATTTAAACAGTTATAAATGCAGTTAATTAATGCTGTCACACTAGAATCTAGCCGAAAGTTAACATAGACTTAACATACACTATATAAAATGTACATATTAAATAAAATCTTGGGGTTTTTTTGTTTGTTCATTTGTTTATTTATTTGTTTGTTTTTTTAATAATGTTTTTTTTAAGTCCTTGTGAGGACCAGATAAAAGATACCTATAGTTTGAATATGGTCCCCACAAAGGAACCACTTCCACACACCACACACTAATAAATTTTATGGTTTATACTGTACGATAAATTGATAATTCTGTATTATTTGTTGTCATATTTATCTGGTCTTCAGTTTAACATTTGAAACAATTTCATTATTTTATGTTATTTATATAGCTATTGTCTATTTTTAAACTGTGATTTGTATTATACAAGAAAGATATAGTTGTATAAATGACAATGCTCTTTAATTGTTTTTCATGGAACATCTCCAACTATTAAAATGCATGCTTAGGGTTTTGTTTTTTAGTTTTTTTTTTTTTTTTTTGTGGCATGTTACTTGTTACAGAAATACCTGCATGTTTGTTTTCCAGCTTAATCAGCAGTGACACCTAATTTAAAAGAGAAAAAAAAATTAGTCATCATTAGCACTCAGTAGTATCAGTAGTACAAGTTTCTGTGCTTTAGTTCGCTTAAATTTAAACATTTTCAGGTTAACCATGTTAAATTGTTTTTCCGAAAGGTCAGATTTTCCCTGAGTTTCATTCTTTTCATTAAAACATCTATTCAGATGACACTCTGATGGATTGTTAGGTTTTACACACGATTGAGTGAATGCCATTAAGACAAAACCTAATGCTATAAAATTCTGAAATTCATGTATAGATTTTTATAATCCAATTTTTTACTTATGTATATAATTATATAATTGATTGCTATAAATTGTGTCAAATTAGAAAAGAGTGTGAATTAGAAGCACTTTCACTAGCCTCACCCTAGGAATTTATGTTCTTAATTACTAGAGATGGCACAAAATATTGTTCTTTTCCAATACTGAAACAGGAAACTTGAATTTTCATAGAATTTTTTACTGAACAATTACATTTAAATTCTTAACAAACGCAACAAAAAATAATAATAATTGACACTGTGGAATGGAATAACAACATTTTCATCCCAACCAAATAAAATAATGTCATCTTAAACTGTAAGTAAACATTTCAGGTTTTAGAAATATGTTTCTTTTCCCGAATCTAATTCCAACTGTCTGTTTTTCTTACAGAATTTGACACCCGATATCTGAATCACCGCTTTTCATTGATCATTCATCTCTAGCAATTCCCACGGACATTGATTTTCACGTTTTGCTGTAGGCTGGGGGGGGGGGGGGGATTCTAATGGGGGACCAAAATGAAAGTCTAATTGTCTGGTTGTTCTTGCAGCGTTTTTGTAGCTAGCTCTCAGAAATCCTTCTGCTTGAGAGAACAAGGTGGTTGAGAAATAGGACTTTTCCAAAGGTAAGATATTTGGGGATTTGTGTATTTGGGTGTGGTCTGATCGTGCATGGACACCAGAAAAACTTCCTTACTATGGAAAGAAACTTTGTTGTGCCTTTAAAAACTTTTACAGATGGACTGCAAAAATTCTCCCTTTAGACTTTTTAGAAGGTAACTTAATAAACCTTTGTTCTTCACGCAAGGAAGTGTGTTAACGTTCTTGAATTTGGTTTGTATGTTTTTGGCTAAAATGTACGAACAATGTAAGAAAACTGGCAGTGGGTCACTAAATATAAAGATTAAAATTAATCTTGAATTAGAGGTCCTCCTGAATAATGAGAACCGAGTCCTTGTCCAATTACTTACAGACTGCAGTGCACTTTGACCCTCCTTAAGGTTGACATAAGTGTGTGTGTGTGTGTGTGTGTGTGTGTGTGTGTGTGTGTGCACGGTCCCAGTCCTCCTAACATTCATTATTATTGACTGTCCAATGAGTGAGTGTGTGTGTGTGTGTGTGTGTGTGTGTGTGTGTGTGTGTGTGTGTGTGTGAGTGAGAGAGAGTG
>JAQMYK010000008.1:23900980-23922206 GCA_030014345.1 Clarias buthupogon
GATATCTGCGCGGCCCAGTGGACAGCGCAGCGGGACTATCTGGATAGCGCAGAGTTGATCTGGTTTATTTGAGCAGCACCGCTCGAATCACAAACCTGCGCGACTCACTGTTTTTTTATTTAAAATGTCAGGACTGTTTAATATTGTTTCCGCCTTGCCATACCTGGTTTGTACGTGCACATCCCAGCGGGGTAATATGTATTTTGATGGTCGGCGCGGTCTATTTATTATCAGTGTCGCGCAGGTTTGTTATTTCGAGCCACGCCGGCTCAATCGGGTACCACGGTTTCGTCCCACTTTAGATAGGGCTTCCCATAGAAGTGAATGTGTATTGCGTGGTTACGTAACGTCCAACGTCACGTGATCTCAACCGCGATAAGACGATAGATCAAAATCTCTACCGGTATACCGCCCATCCCTACACATAAGTATTAAAAGTACACGCGCATTAAGGCAAAACTTGCGTTCCCTTAAGGTTTGATGATGAATTTAAAAAAATCTGCCGTCTGACTCAAACCGCATTACATGTGTACAGTATACTAAAGAAGGGGTTCATCAGTTCACGATGCTCGTTCATACAAGTTAATTTATACAAGCTTGCGTCTGAGGTGGTAAAATTGTTGCAGTTTGTCTATAATCCTACTTGCTAAATTTGTTTAGAATTGTAACAAAAATATCATACTGGGATATTTATAAAATCCTGACACTTATAGAATCATGATACAGACTAACCCGCAGCCAAGTATCGCACAGATATCGGCTGCTCACCTGGTGATTCACGTCCCTATAATATACACCGTTTTTAATACGCCACGCTTTAACGTGTCAATCTGATGGTCTCTTACCGTCTGCTCTGTATCCAACAGGCTCTCCTTGAGCTCCCATATCCAGACCCATATCAGCAGTCTAATAAGAGAGATGGACAGGGGAAAAATAAATAAATAATAATAAATTACATGCCATGTAATCGAATCACGTGTGTATGTGTGTACTCTGTTGCGGAGTGTCCGTACCTCGTTCCAGGCCATGGGCTCTGTTCTGAAGAGAGAGCTGGTCAGCTCCACAGACAGACGCTTCTTGTAGTCCTGAGGTTTGTCCTCGGACATGCGGAACAGCACAGCTGCCGCGTACGTAGCTAGAAAGAGATTGCCAAGAGTGATCACCAAACATTTAATTTTGTTTGTTTAATCTCAGAATGACTGCCTGCTCTCCGTCAAGGTCCAACACCACCGCACCATGTGTTTTTAAATAAAAATGCAGCATTTTAACCGGAAAAGTCAAGAGCAGTAATTCTGATTACTGTGTGCCTGAAACTTTTATGGGCGCATGACCCAAATTATGGGATTGTCTTTGCCAAACTGGGACGCACTGTGCTACATTGAATCGGTCCAAAATAAGGAAACATCAGAAGCCAGCTGTCCTTATGCTGCCTTCCAAAAAACAGAACAGACTGTACCTGATTTTTATTTATTTTTTTAAAGGGGGGAGGCATGAAGAATTGATCGCACGCATGCGGTTTCTCTTTGCTGTCGCATACAGAATAATTCGTGAAACAGTAAAATTAACACAATGAATCTTGTGTAGTGTAGTACAGTTCGTGCCTTTGGAGAGAAAAATGTCAGGAGTTTGAAAATCTACCAGTTTCAACATAATTTGTGGAATATTTACTGATGCATTTAAAATGTTAAGAATTTCTTTGAGACATTGTGAGCTTACAGATCGTCACTAATTTTTCATTCCTAAACTACCTTCTGACACAGCAAGTTGCTAATAAATGGGGAGGGGGGGGACGAAACAAGGAAAGCAGGAATGTCAACAACTTGCTGAACCATTTGTCGGCTGAAACGACCCTTTAAACACAAACACACTCACCCACTCCCTCGTTCCTGGAGTGCAGTAGTTCAGTGAGGGGCGCCGTGGCTCCCTCTGCTTCGATGGCCTCGGCTGCTTCCTTGTCCTGCGCCAGCTCACAGAGCACGCCGGCCGCCACGCGCTGGATGTTTTCGATCGGAGAGTACAGCAGCTGCACGGTGAGGGAGCACAGGGACAGTTCTTGAGTAACTGGTGCTGAACAGTAACCTTTAGTTTCACTCGAGTCTTGTGCAATATAAATATTTCCCGGTTTGTGATTCCCCTCATTAACAAATTGCTCATTTGGAAAAAATGGTGCATAGTTACGCATATACTATATACTTCAGCCAAACTGAAATAAGACTGACGGACATTATCCTCCCATGTTATAACATCCACATCAAGTCTGATTTCAGATTAGTTATCTTAGTAGATATTTAGAACAAAATCGACTGTACATAACCATCACGTGTGACTTTGAGAGTCACATGTCGTACCTGAACAAACAGTGGGATGGTGTTGAGGCCTCGGATGACGATTCTGTTGTGCACGTCTCTGGCCAGGATGTGGAGTGCGCCGGTGCAGCCCTCTACAATCTCCTCCATTCGGACTCCCTCCTGTAGAGCGTGCATAAAAACACTTAATCACAACCTCGAGTCTGCTCTGCAGTGAACTCGCTTCCATAAAAGTAGTCATTTTGATTTCGAGGCTCTTGGCCAAAATGCTCACCACAAACTGTTGCTGTGTGCCTCCCATGGAGGTGCGTCTCTGGGTATCCTGGTGTGCCCTCACGAGCAGCTGGACTAATCGGGGGATGGCACCCTGCTCGCGCAGTGGTGCGTGATTAGCTGGACAAAGCGCCAGGTTACGGATCAGACCAACTGTGGCCTGGTGGGGGAGGACGGGGGCAACAAAAACCAAACGATCAGACACTTAAGACTGCAAAACTGGTTGGCTATTAGAGAATCTAATTAATGAACTTGCAAATATGTGGCGAAAATCCTGTACCTTTATAAGAGGCCAGTGTGAGGGAGGGTGCAGCAGTTTGACCACCACGGGAAGACCGTAGTGAAGGCGCACAGCGTTTTGGGCCATTTCAGCATCCTGGTGTCTGGAGGTGAGATGGCGGAGGGCGCACACGGCCGGCTCGGTGATGTCTTCGCGGTCTCCGGCTCGGAGCACGGTGCGCACGAGAGACTCGATGCCACCGACCTGGCACACCATCATTTTGTTCTTGTAGTTGTTGCATGTAAGGTTGGACAAGATCCCGGCGGCGCACGTCACCACGTTGATGTCGTCCGAGCCGAGGAGTTGGACCAGGGTCCCGAGCAGGCCTTCCATACCCTCCTGTAGTGAGCAAAAAAAGAAAAAAAGTTACAGCCAAGTTAACATAGCTAAGGAAAGAAAAAAAATCAATAAAATACTCAGCTGTTGTGCTTCATGTGCATGTGTGTGTACCTGCTTGGTAGCAGCATCTGACAAGTTTCTGAGGGTCCAGAGGCAATTCTGTACCAGTCTCTGACTGGGGTCAGTCAGGTGAAGGCCAAGAGCCTGCATGCCTCCTGAAAAACCAGACACAACAAAATGTATTTAATTTTTTTAAATAAAAACACAACCTTGCCATGTTGTAAGCTTGTACACAGATTTCTTGCAATAATTAAAAATATTAAAAAATTCTCAAATCTTTAGGATGCATATAATACAATTCATATAAAACTATAAAATAAATGCCTATTAAAAATAAAAAAATAATTGTGCGCACCGTCTGCATTATATATTTGAAGCCTTGAAATTTAATATGTATAATCGAATTCCAGACATATAAAAACCTAACAAACACAGACAGCCAGTCAAGGCCAATAAAAACCAGAACACTTTGATCCCCAAGTGTGTGTGTGTGTGTGCTTATATAAACGTACCAGCCTCTACGATGGCAGGTTTGTTACTGGAGCAAACAGAGAGCACTTTGAGTACACGGCTGGTGGTCCACAGCAGCTTCTCGTACGTGTAGGTCCTCATGATGTTCACCAGAGCCTGAGGGCCACCGCTCGCCAAGATGATCAGCTAAAGAAACAGACACTGGCTTGCTTAGACACCCAAATAAACCCCCCCCCCCAAAAAAAAAAAACTGTTTTGTCGTGGGATCCGCCCGGACTCACCTTGCTCTCCTGGTTCCCGTAAGCGAGGATCTGCAGGCAGTCTGTGGTGATGGCCAGGAATTTAACGTTGGTCTTGTTCAGAAGGGCGACCATCTTCTGCAGGCCGCCGGCCAGACGGACGGCCATTTTGGCTCCTTCCTGGTGCAGGAGGAGGTTGTGTAGGGTGGTGATGGCGTAGAACAGCACGCTGTCTACTGGAGATCTGGTTCACACAATATAAAATTAAAAAAAAATTTTTTTAAGTGATTATTTGTATAATGCAAGTGCTGCGAACAACATTTAGCTAGACTCTTACCCGAGCATCTTGACGAGAGCAGGGATGCCGCCGGACTTGAAGATGGCGAGAAGGCCCTCCCGGTGGTGCGAGAGGTTGTGCAGGGTGCCGGCGGTACAGCGCGCCGTCTCCACGTCGGCCGTGTTCTGCATGGTCCTCACGATGGCCGACACCATCTGAGGGGAGCGCATGATGGCGTGCCGAGACGCCTCCTTCTTCGATAGCTGATGCACCATGACGGATGCCTTGTTCACCACCACCTCCGCAAAGGAAAAAGGTAGACGGTTACAAAGCGAAAACATGCTGCCCCAGATTTGAGAGTGGGGTGGGGAAAAAGAAAAAAAAATCCCCGAAGTCCTCGTGTCCTTTTTATTTTAAGTGAAGATGCAACACAACAGTGCAAAATCGAATCTACTTTTATTTTAAATCCCCCCCCAAAAAAAGCTATCAAATTTAAATAAAGAAGCAATCTTCACCTGGTCTTCATCGTTGAGGAGCTTAGTGAGCTCTGGAATAGCCCTGGTGGCAAGCTCGGCGTCGTCCTGGTAATTGATGAGATTCACCACGGCGTGTTTGAGCATTTGGGACGGCTCGGCCAGCCGCTGTACGTTGGTCGGGTTGGTGGAGTCGAACTGGGTCGTGGGGATCTGCAGGCCCTCGTCCAGGGTCTCAGGAAACATGGCGGCACGCACGCGCTGGGCCCGGGTCATGGCATACTGCCCGTCCATATCTTTGATTAAAGAGCGCGTGAGCATCAACGCACGTGGATATTTAAACACAAACTACTTTGAACATACACGACACATACCTGCCACCTGCTCCGGTGTGAACGGCTGGCCGAATCCCTGCTCCCACTCGTACAGCACCTGGTTGTCCAGTTCCTCATCCTCGGGGTTGCCCTTTCCCGAGAGTGAGGGCGCTGTAGTGGTGGCTCCGGAGTGGATACCCGAGTCCAGGTAGGACTGCTGCTGCCAGTGGCTCACTGCGGCCTTCCGGTCCTGCTCCATGGCCATGTCCAGCTCCATCAGATCAGCTGCACGGCCGAGAACAGACGTTAATCAGATGGGAAGCATCTCGTAAAATACCAAGAGAGTTCCCAGCAAAATGACTGCGACAGTTTGAATACTAATATAAATTTATTTATTTATTTATTTATTTTTACTCAAAACCACTATGCGAGTTTGTATTTTATGTACTGTGTGTGAACTGGATCTGGTGTATTCAAGGTGTATTCCTTTCTTGTGCAATATAGGTGTGGCTGAGAGGGGGGAAAAAAAAAAAGGAAAAAAAAGTAAAATAAATCTACCCGGAAGCCTAATTTCCTGTCCAGGACGCTTGTTTTTGTTGGATGAGCCTCTGGGTCGTTGTGTACACAATCTACTTGACGCTGTGAATCCTGGGACGTGTTCACTCAACCTGCCCATTTGTCAGACTTTGGATAAATAGATCTTTTCTTTTTAAAGCTCTATTAAAATTTATTAACTATGCTTCTGTATTGCTTCGGTACAACGACAAGCTTCTAGACTTTTCCACATGTTTAAACACGCCCTGCCCGGGATTCAGTCGCTCTGTGTGTGTGGCATTGTTAAGGTGTGCGCTTGTGTATGCGGTGCGGTAGGGTGCCATGTTTTTGAGTTCGCTCATTATCTCGCGAACCCGTTCATTTACTTCCTGGCTATAATTAGACTTGCAGAAGAGAAGAAGAAAAAGAAGACGTGTACTCACACTGGGTAGCCATTGTGATCCCGAGCCGTCAGTCTGAACTACTTCCAAATCTGTGAGAGGGGGGAGAGAAAGAAAGAAACACGCTCATGAGTATGGAGAAGGAAATTCAGCGCAGGCAGGCGTGAAGTGTAACTTGGCAAAGCCGTGGAAGATGACACGCGATACGGGCTCTTACAAACGACCTGAAATCTGATCAACACGCCATTCCTTTCAGACAACAGCTGTCTGTGTGAGTGAGAGAAGGGGGCTCGAGTCATACAGCCTCAAGCTGTGCGTGAATGTGTGTGTGAGTTCTTAGGGAAACTCCCAGCATTCAAGCAGCTGTGTCTCTCGAATACATACACACTCTCTCTCTCTCTCACACACACACACTGAGTCATCCTGGCAGTGGCAATAAAAACATTCCTGGGGGTTAGTCAGCGTTGTCGATCAGCGCTTGATGAGAGTATCGAGATGGGCCAAACAACGTGATGATCAACAGGGCTAATTGAAAATAAACAACCTTGAGACAGAAACCAGAAGCTTTTCTAATGGTTATTACTACTAGTACTATCAAAAGCACCCGACCACTCAGACACTGAGTCTGTAAAAGAGGGGGGAAAAAATAGACAGAAAAATAAATAACTGAAATTATTCTGCGGACACGATTCACAGAAGACGCAACACACTCTTCAGATCTCACGGTTTCTCAGGCACTCGGAACACGCGGTCACGCTGGTACTGGTTTAGTAACGAGGTGCGGCTGACTGGGACTGTCTGGTAGTTTGATATTTTCAAATAAAAAGTACACCGTGTCGGGATGTAAAACTTCGAGTCGGCCAAGATGTCAGGGATCTGTTTAGTCATCGAGCAAGACAACAGAAGGAGGTAGGAGTGCAACAGATGGGCTAAAAATACAGGGAGGAAGAAGGAGAAGGAAAAAAAAAAAAAAAAAAACGTTATAAATCGTGTCCATCTGTGACGAACAAGACTAGCCAAACAAATGCTGCAATGAACTGGATAATGGAAAAAATAAATGAATAAAATTAACAGCGCTAGTGATCAAGACTGACCTGCGATCACGAGATCTGCAGCAAAAGGACAAAAAAAAAAAAAGCACGTTTATTTCTCGACTATCTTCTTTTCTTCTTCAAGCGAAACGTCCTTCATGCTGGCCTTTTTGTTCTTAATACGCTGACTAAACTAGGAAACCTGTAGAAACATGTTACCTTCAAATCAACACTAGAACCAGGAAGCTGCCTTGCCGTTTCTGCAGAATGTGTGTGTGTGTGTGTGTGTGTGTGAGAGAGAGAGACAGAGGATGTGGACTAGTCCAGGACAACAGAAACCGCCTTTTAGGTACGGCTTCCTGAGCAGAAGGATAAACACCTCGCGCGTATGCTGCCTCGACTGCTTGCGTTAGTCGATTTTTATCCGAAATCTGCTTGCCGCACTACCTTGAATTCCCCTTGAGCTACCGTGGAAGAGATTAGAGATTAATTAAACTGGTGACTAACACCATTATCAGTGTTTTTTTCCACCATATTTTCAGACATCACTACCACAGCAAACGCAACAGGATGAAAAACAAAACAAAAAAAGACGCAAATTTTTATATATTTGTATAAATCACCAACGTGTTTGCTGCGTCCAAGTACACTGCGTAACATTTTGACAAGAAACAAGTACGGGTGTTTGAGTGACAGCCAAACGGCAGCAAAGATCAATCATGAGGATATGTTCAGGCAAGTCTGGAGTGTGGGGTGGGACGGGGGGGACGACGACACGCTCTTTGGACGTCTTTTTGGGTAGTTTCCGATCGTACAGATGCTCCTGTGTGACTTGGTTCCTACCTGATCGTCTATTTTACCGTTTTAGTTTTTCTCCATTCGCTGTATTAAGTCTTGGGCGACACCATTCCCAAGTCCTGAAAGGAAACACGGTCGCTTCTCAGATACAGAGTCTGTGAGAACCATCTCGGTTTTTCAAAACATTACTAAAACCATTTAACTTAATTCGATTTGCACTTTTGCATTTTAAACACTGTTAGAACAGTGACTTAAAGGTCCCCTATTTTACCATTTCTTTATCAGGTTACCACAAGTCTCAAAGCTTCCCTAAAGTGTGTTAATGCCCCAGCTTAAAGAATAAAGTGCACTTTTTCATATTTCAGTTTTAATGGAAATTAGCTACTGCTGAGCCGTGCCACTCTAAAAAAACAGGGGCAGGGCTGTCCTTATACGAGGTCACATTTAGGGGGGGAATTAATTCAAAATCAGCTTGTTTACAATACAAAAGTGGAAAAGAACATATTTCTGTTTACACACAGAAACTAGAGCCCAATCTGCATACCTAAACACAACTAAAAGTTAAATTTTTTGCACTTTTTAAGCAGAGAGGTTACAAAAGTGTTCAAAAACGTTCCAAAGTTTACATAGTTTAAACTGAAGTGACTGTTCTAAAACAGAGAGCTTTGAAAAACTCATGCTAAAAATAATTAAGGTGATTTTGCTCTAAAACGACAGCCGAGTAAAAAAAAAAAAAAAAAAAAAAAAAATCAGGACACAACCCGACCTTGAATAACCACATCTGAGAGAACTGTCGAAACCCGGACTGAAGACCTGCTGAGGTTACATTTCATCAAATCGTTTTTTTCTCTCTCTTGGAGGCGTTTGAGAAAATGAGCATCCCTAGAATGCTGTTTATTTACCTTTTTCCTTCTCCCTCCATTTCAACACTCTAATCTATAACAGACTTTGGTCAAAAAAAAAAAAAAAAAAAGTTTTGTTGGTTTGAAGAAAGAAAGAAAAAAAAAAAAAAGCTTATGGTCTTTATTTGCACGGCACACACACGATCAAGCTTTTATACGTCACTAACCACGTTAACATTTGAGAGGGGCTTAAAATACAGCAATTCACACCGTCGCTCAAAGCTGAAACTCTTACTCAGAAAAAGAGCCCCTTTTACACAAAGCTAATTACAGGAACCCACATTTATGAAAACATCCTGCAGTCAGCATCGGACATTCCACGCTGTGTGTGTGCGTGTTTGGTTGCTGGGGGAGGAGGTAGCGTACAGCACTTCAGACGTCTGCCTACACCGAACCAGACAGAACTCTTCTTAATAGGAGGAGGGAAACTGTAGCACTGAAGTCGTGCCAAAGTTAATAAATCGATCCCGAGTGCACACAGGAGCAGCTGTGACCATGAAAACACACTTTGTAAGCAGTTCATTCAACATCGCTCTGAGCAGAGTGAAAGAAAAAAGAAAGAAAAGAAAAATTCTAATGCTTTGGTGGGAAACTTAAAATATATATACCACTTTCACGAACTTGCTCAGTCTGAAAGAAACGCAGCAAATGAGAATGTTACGACCATTACAGTCAAAATATTGTCCATTAATCAATCACAGTGATTTCTTTTATTCATCACATCTTCCAAACCAAGAGCTCCTATCTTAAAATACCTAAAACGAGTGCAGTAGCATTCAAGCGCACCGCCCTCGTCTCCCATATGGAAGCGATTTAGCGAACCCTCGTCCACAAACCCTGCACAGGACACTTTCTCTCTCTCTCTCTCTCTCTGACCCTCTTTTGCAGATTCAAGACTCCTTCGTTATCACGGAAATCCACTGCAAAGCCGCAGCACGTTACAAACCCTAAAACGTGACTAAACCCAACAAAACATGTTGTCCTGCGTCTACATTTTCCGTGCCGTGGCGTAAGGGAAAGCGGATGCCGCGATTGCTGGGTTTCCCCCCTCCCTTGAGCAAGACGACAAACAGCTCTCCGTCTGCCAGATCAAAGACGCCCTCTGTTGCAGTTTCCTAAATCCTGCGCTCCTCCGGATCACAAACGCGCAAAAGAAAGGGGGGGAAAGGAGATCTTTGAAAAGACAGTGATGAGTTAGGGCTCGGGATGAACGCTTAACTGTAGTTGACGGTACAAAAAATTTTTATAAAATAAAAATCACTGATGAGATCCTGAAGAATAAAAACAAGTCTAAATGTTCATGACTAAAAACTGGTTCGGGTTAGAACGGTAATTTGCAAAGCAAGAAATTGAATCAGCTTGAGGAACTTGATTTGTATAATTTGTATAAACCATGAAAACTAGGCAATTAGTGTTTATTAAGCAAATATTTTGGCACACCTCAAGTCCTACGCCCATTCCACAAATGCCAAGTTTAACTCGTGTTTTTTTCTTCTCCTAAGCACAGGTTTTGAGAGCCCAGAAGACAGTGATACGACAATCGACGGAGCCAGAAATGGGAATCAAACCTGTTCTAATGGATAAAAGTGACAGATATGTCGAACATTTACAATTCCTTGCTAAACGAAACAGAGCTGTAATTCTAGATAAAGTTGATGAGGGGAAAACAAAAAATCACACTAGTCTAATTAATTCTTTACATCATTACAGTCCATTTACAAAAAAAAATCCATCATTTCCATGTTGATTAAATAGAATTGCAAAACAAATTAATAAAAATATAAAAATATATAAAAACACATGCTCCATATTCCTGTACAAATTTACTGGAGTTTAAATCCATTTTGTCTTAAAAAATAAAATAAAAGTAGTAAAATACCTTGCTTACAAACCTCCTGTTGAAAACTAAACCACTTGTTATTCATTTCAACCTATTCAAATACATAAATTTATAGTAACATTTAACTCACTCACCTAAACACCACAAACCAGCCAAATTACCAAAACAAAACTAGCATGCTAGTTAAACCTACGTACCAATTTATCATCATTACTATTACCCAACACCGCTAGCAAACAACCACTTCCCACCTGTATTCCAAGATGTCCCGCCCTATAGCCGGAAGGATTGGCTGACAGCCACATCTCCGCGCTCTCATTGGCTACTGGCTCGCTTTAATGAACAAACCGAGCGTGTGCGCTCACTTTTAGCCAATCAATAATAGGTTGCCGGAAAACGGTTAGGGGAAAAATACAATTAAGTAGCTAATATCTAAACAGTGTCTCTTCACGCTTTTCTCTCTCTCACACACAAACACATACATTTCTAGAATAGGCATGTAGCTGTAGAAATCTGATGAAAATAATGTAAAAACATTTCGAAGAGTAAAGGACATTAGCTAATTAGCTAAGTTTTTTTTTTTTTTTTTTAAATCCTAGTAACCACACAGCTTGCGCCAAACATGACAAAAATATTAAATGTTACGCATCTGTCACAAGTTAACAAGTCTCTTAAACCTCGATAGGTTTAGTTAGTCATGGAAAAAAATAACTAAAGTGGGGGGGGGGAAATCAAAGCGATTAGGTGGTAAACAGAAGAAACGCCTAAACTTCATAAACCTACCTGGTACAAGAGAAAAAAAACGGATTTTCCGTTTTTCTCCTTTTCTTCCTTCTTTACGCGACGTGAAAGCAACCCCTTCAGTATCCAAAACTGGAATGGAAACAGCAAGACCGCCGGATTAAAGTGTTTTATTCTCCTCCTCTCTCCGCTGCGGCTCGCTGCTGCTGGAAACTGGAGCCTCAAAATGGCGTCTCGTCACTGTCGCCCCTGCCCGAGTCGTCGTGCGCATGCGCCCTGCTCTCACGCATTTACGCGCACCTCGGAGGAAGTTCTTATTGCGGTTTCATGTATCCTACCGCGTAGTGTAAAAATATAAAACCCTACCTGAGGTGTGCGGATTTCGGACAGGTGTAGAAAAAATATCAGACTTCTCTCACGATCAAAGTATACGATGAGCAGCCATCATTATGATGATACTGTTAATGAAAATGCGGTGGGTTTTTTTTTTTGGTTTGAGGAAAACTCTGTGGTATGCGCGCGGAAGGATACGCTGGATGTGCTCAGGACCAGGTCCATTCATTAGTATGGAATGTGCCTGATTTGTGGGAGATCTACTTCCAAACACAAAGTAGCTTTTATGTTAGTTTTACACCTTATTCAATGCAGTAAAGAATTAAAAATAGTTTTTAGCACCTTTTCGTCCAGTTTTTAATCTTAAAATGGTACATATTGCTTTATAAATCATTTCTGATTTATTGATTTCACACCTTGTCTAGATTACTACACACGTACATAGTGTATATATAAAGTATTTTGTCCAAAACTGCAATAATGACATTGTATCCGAATACATACGTCTATATGGAGTCGGTCAGACATTGATTTACCTATTGATTTCTCCTCACCCAGTATAGAGGGGATACACGTATAGCTGCACAGAGGCTTAGTGGTTAGCCCTCGCCTCGCACCTCCAGGGTCGGGGTTCAATTCCTGCCTCAGGGTCTGTGTGCATGGAGTTTGCAGGTTCTATCTGTTCTTGGCAGGTTTCTTCCTGGTACTCTGGGTTCCTCCGACAGTCCAAAAACATCCAGATTAGACTGATTGGCGTTTCCAAATTTGCCATAGTGTGTGAATGAGCGTGTGTGTGCCCTGTGATATTGGCTCCTCATACACGGTTTACCTCGCCTTGTGCCTTAAGTCTCCTGGGATAGACTTCCAGCCCTGTACACAAGATAAAACATGCGGATTAGGCTAACTGGTGTTTCCAAATAGCCTGTATTGTGTAAAAGCATGTGTAGATGTTGGAGGTCCTACCACGGTCATAAAAATAGGAATAAACACAATAGTAATCACCAATAGCCTTCACAGTCCCAATTTGGACCACCTAGTTGGACTACTATATACACCTACTTATTCATGCAGTTATCTAACCAGCCAATCTGTGGCAGCAGTGCAGCAGCATGGTTGTTGTTGTCAGACAGGCTGGTCCCTATATGTTTTCTATAACCGCTGCTCGTTATGAGATTTTTCACACACAACAGTCTCTAGAGTTTACTCAGAATGGTGCAATAAGGGGGAAAAAAAAAAAAAAAACATCCGGTGAGCCACTGTTATAGTGGATGGAAAAACCTTGCTAATGTGTCAGATCAAGATGGACAGACTGAGCTCAAGCTGAGAAAACAGCTGTAGGAACCAAAATATGGTATTATACATGATACTAAACAATCATACAATACAATACATTATGATAAGATGGATCTGGAAACGTTACAGGAACTCAAATACGATACGATATGATACTATGTTATGTTATGATAGATCTGATAGAATTAAAGTAAAGGAATTCAGCTCTGGTATGATACGATACAGTACATATAATACTATACAATACGATATGATATGATATCTTTTACAAAACAGAAACATTAGACATTAGACTGTAAACCAAAGATGGGAATAAACCCTGTGCAAAAGTGGAGAATACAATTAACTAAATATACAGAAGTACCCTAAATATGGACGGTTTGCACGATATTGCGTATACTGTATTAAAAATGCTCCAACAGCCCAAGGAATAACTAGCAGTATAAATATACAGTGACTGTTCAGAAACATGAAGATAACAAGAAGACAATAAAATGTCCTTGCAGGGACTCCAAGAGCATACTGGCTGCAGGTATAAATGACCTCCCATAATGCTTTTTAGAGCAGCGAACGTTTCTTAGTCTATTACTGAATGTGCTCTTTTGTTTAGTGAAGATACCACTGAGTGGGTGGGAGTTAGCATTATTTATGGACTGTGGTGTCCTTTGTTTGAAATAATCACTCTGCACAACTGTATTGAGCAGAAAACCATTTCAAAGTGGATAACATGTCAAACCCTGAGGTGCATCAGGTACAACAACAGAAGACCATGTTTAGGTCCACTTCCGTCAGTCAAGAACAGAAATCTGGGTCCGTCATGGATGACTCATGAATTTGGCACCTACAGGATGAATCCATGGGCCCAAAATGCTTTGTGTCTACATTCCAGGTTGGTGAAGGTGGTGTAATGATGTAGGGGAAGTTTCCTTAGCACACTTTTAACCAGTTAATATACAGTAATCAATCATAAATTGAATTTATCAGCCTACTTGATTAATGTTGCTGACCATGTGCATCTCCTCATGGCCATCATCTCATGGCTACTTCCAGTATGTCTCTGATACATAAAACTCAAACAGGTTTCATTGAAACACAAACAAGCATTCCACACTGGAGGTCAGTTTATCAAATAGGTTTTCTCGAAGGCCATCGGTTTAACCCATTGCTTTATTATCATCTTCTACATATCTTTCAGGTTCTTCATACAAGTTAGAAATTTCAAAAATTAATTTTCACTTCTTTTTGAAATATTTTTGCCTTCGTATTCCGGAAATATAAGGTTATTTCCAGAAAACAATTGTAAAATAAATAAATAAATAAATAAATAAATAAAATTTTATTTGTATAGTGCTTGTATTTGTATCATTGTAAAATAAATATTTCTACTAAACTTGATTAAATCAAAGTGAATTCCAATAATAAATTAATCAATAAGCCATTAATAACATTAAATTGTGCCGAAGATTTGGAAATCTCCGGACTGGATAAAAACAATGTGTCCTCAGTCTAGCACCTGGAGTTCCAAGGATAGGTTCAGATCCAACAAAATCCTTGACAGGAAAACGAGGTACTGTAATTGAAGATGAATGAATGATTCACGAGGTAAAAGTTTAAAGTGCAGAATTCATGTAAAGTCCATAAACAGGAAACACCCAGAATTGAAGGATTACATTAAAAACGAAGGAATAAAATCTAGTCTACAGTACATCAGTATTACATTTCTTGCCATTCAGTGGATCAGGCAGTTACAGTAGTATAAGTAAATACTGGTAGCCATACCTATAAGATAATAGTGTAATAGTTAATAGTTATAGCATTTATTTTCACTTTACTTCAGTTACCCAGTTTTATGCCATTGCTCATAACAGTTTCTAGTTAGTTGAAGGCAAAGTGCAACGTCACACTTCCTGCACTTCCACGGAGTGCTGCTCTTTTTGGAACGTTGCTTTCGGCAGAAGACGCAGGTCCTGCGACCATGTGAAGCAACCTGACTGATGTTTGTAGACAATTTGGCAACGGGCACAGGGACGTGATCACAGCAGGCGCGTTTTAAAGGGATTTTCTGTGATATGCCACACAGTTGTGCAGTCAGCTCCTCCATGAACGCTTTGTGCGTCAAGGCGTGGCACAGTTGTTGTGACACAAGTTCTTTGTGTAAGATGTACGCATTCGTAGCCGCAATGTCCAAAAAATGCAAAAATAGTTTTTGGTACCATTTCATGGTCTTGTGCTGTGGTGTATAGTACTGGATCAGTTGGTTGGACAAGTCCACACCTCCCATGTGTTCGTTGTACTTGAGCACAGGAGTTGGGCATGGCAAAGTCTGGATGCTCCAGGTCCCTTTCGTGGTCTTCACTTTCCGTTTTATCGTCTCGCCAAAGGCTGCATGAATCGTAGAGCAAACAGAAACTTCTTGAGAGTCCATCCACTTCACAAACACCAGAGGACCATCTCTGATCCACCTGAAGTCTCCTCTGAGTGATGTCCTACTTAGAGCGTTCAGCGCAGTCCTTGGGCAGTCCTTACAGTTCTTATTGTTGTCCCTGTATGTCCCACAAGCACCAAATTTCCCGGCGTGCAAGTCCCTGAATAGCTTTGGGCTCGTGTAGAAATTGTCCATGTAAACATGGTACCCGGATCCCAAAAAGGAATGATCCATGAATGACATAACAGTGTCGTATGAAATCCCTTGACCTGTGTAAAAAGCATCCTTTCCTGTGTACACAGCAAAATCCACAGTGTATCCATTGCTAGAGTCAGCCATTACAAACAATTTGAAGCCCCATTTGGTGGGCTTTCTCTTCATGTACTGCTTCATACTCGTTTTTGCCTTTGATGCAACCATTCGTTCATCCACCGCAAGGTTTCTCTGTGGATGATAAAAGGCTTTGCAGGCCTCCCGAATCCTGTCCATGAGCGGTCTCACCCGAAACAATCGATCATACTGTGGCGTTCCCCTCCTACTATCGTTTTCTTGGTCTTCTTCTGGATCACTCATGTGCACATTCCAGGAAATGGTCCTATATCTGTCTCTTGTCATCACAGTCCCTGGGAAGGCGATGGAGAAAATGTTGTTTTGTCGCCAGTAGTCTCGGATGTCATTCAGCTTTATCAGGGCCGTGTAAAAAACAAGTCCGATGTACTTGTAGAACTCATCCACCGTTATAGCAGTCCATTTGTACTTGCGTCCTTGTTCGATGTTTCTGGCAGCCTGTTTATTGGTGTTCTTACACAGAGTCGCCACAGCATCTGGACTGAAGAAGAGTTTGAACAACTCTACTGGTGTGTATTTGCTTGATGGATTTAATTGCACCCCAGGAGGACGTGCAGGGCAGAATCGAATCGCCGGTGGAGCCACGTCAGGGTCTTCGGGTGTTCTCCATGACGGGGGAGGTTTTGACTGAGAACGCGTTTGTGGCTTCTTCACTGGTGGTTTGTTCTGCTCATCATCTTCACTTCTGCAAACAGAATAAATGTAATTTTGTGAGGAAAAATATGGTTTGACTCTTGTACCAGCCAAGACGTCCTCATAAAAGCTATAACAATAGTCCTTGCTTTGACTACGGTACAAGAGTAATAAAAGTATTATTTTAAAAATGCCCTTGATGTACACTGATGTAGCTAAGATTCAACATGAATATACAATATAGATTATAAAATCACTCTAATTAAATCTAGTTCTGTCCCTGGAACAAATGAACAAAATTTATGTTTCATACATCGGAGAACCTGAAACCAGTCTCAGGATATTTTGCTTCAAACTGTGGGCACGTCTTAAATCAAAATTTACTGAAACCTCTGCAATAATAATAATAATTGAAATCAATTTGTTGAATAAAAGCAATGTTATAGATTAGAACTTAGATTACAACTGAGTCGAGTAAGTAAGTCGAGTGATACACAACCTTACAATTTTTATTTCTTTGTATTAATTAGTTAGACAGAGAGTTCTGTCGTAAAAAGAAAGTCAGGCAGACATGAACATCGGCTTCAACCTGAAATAATAATAATATCACTGATTACATTAAAGCTGATTATCTTATTTTTAGCTTTAAGACTTTAACTCTCTCTACAAACTCTTTTCCCTTTTCCCAGGTACATACGTTACGAATTTCACAAACTTCAGTACGTAATATCTGGTCACAGCACAATTGTGGATTCTTCTCTGAGGTGTCCGCAGTTAGTTACAGTTGCCAAGCTACTTACTCATTCTCTTCCAGATCCATAATTTCTTCATCGCTGTCCTCATCCTCCAGACCTGATGAGTTGTTCCCATCATCATCATCGTCACTGTCCTGTAGGACGCCGAGTGGCTCTGGCGAGACCGTATTGGAAGTCATGCTCTGAAATACAATTATTAGGTCGAAAAACTAATCTAGCACTTCAATGTATGTATAGAGTATTTTTTGTTTCGTGGGCAGTCTTACCCTGAGGCTTTTCTCATGAAATGGATACCTACTTTTATTTGCATGGACTAGGGCTAGGTTTCACTTACTTCCTACAGGTTGTTTAAGGTGACCAGTAATCAGTGTACATGAATAGACAGGAATGCATTAATTGACAAACCTTAATGGCAGCTTAAATTGTTTAGCTTAAAAGCAGCCAAGTAATGTAGACAAATTGCACACCAAATAAAGAGCTACCAGGTTATTTGTTTTGGGCCCCAGGCTCTCAGGAACTGTTACATTTCTACTGTTAAAGTTAGAGATTTTTAAGGCATTTACATATCTATACCTTATCAATACCTTAAATGTGAAACAAACACAAGATTTAATGTTTAAATAAATTGTATTTAATTGTCCTTTGCTAAAAAATAAATAAATAAATAAAATAAAAAGATTAGTATGCAGCAGTATTTATTGTTTGTGTGACTTGTTTGGTTAATTTTTATGAATATGCAGAAATCTCACACCACTTCCTCCTACAACATTTATAGCCAAAAGATAAAATTTGGAACAAAGTAACAATAATTTGTTGCCTTTCTAATAATAAGGTTTTTACACAACATGTTCATCGTGACAGAACCATCTGAGTTATTAAAAATGTCTTCGCAGTTTAACATCATGGACAAACTGACATCATACGAACTAAATTTGGCTTGAATTTGATGAACCCCCTCAGTAATAATTGTATTTAATCAGCAGAACCATTTTTGGACTTGTGCAAATTTTAGCAAATTGTTATTGTTATTGATGCACGAGATCATCTATAACAAAGTGTTTTATTTTAAAACCCATATATCAACGTATTTTTGAAGCGTTCTTCCCACGTAGCTAAAGCAAAAGCAGACAAGTACTGAGGACCCAGTTGGATCGCTTCTTTCTGTCAGGTTATCAATAAAGCGAAGATACTTCCTGTTCAACCCAACAGCTGGCATGACTGGTTTAAATAGATTTTTGGAGAATGTTGAAGCCAAGAAATAAAGCTGTTTATACTTTGTTACTGCCATTGCAGTCAGTCCAGTTCTGTGAAATAGGACATTATGGGATTTGGATGTTGTGTGAACTTAACAGTGACATGTGGGACATTTGTCTATACTTATCTAACTTAAGCACTGTGCTGAAGTTTGTTTGAAGTGCAAACCTTCTGTTTTAACACATGAACACTTCGACATTACAACAAAGACGCACAAATCATTTATGAGACACGAAAAGATAAGAAATCTTTGCGCATTAGAAGCTGTTGCATTTGTCATGCTTTGTCTGATTCTTCATATAATAATATCCTTAGGGAACAACTGACGGACATGCAGATGTTTAATGGCGGACACCTGTACTATGAGAGCCAGGTGTCTTTAGGTAACCTACCAAAAGTGAAACTGAAACTGGTAGAGGAGGAGGCTGATGCTGCTGTAAATGAGGTTTTTGAATTGTTTATAATGTTCCTCATGATCCTCAACAGCCTTTGAAACTGAAAATGTTTTCTGTGCAACAAAACTCAACACTTCACAATCACAATTATTTATGAATCTATTTTTTTTATGAAAACTTAACATGTTATTGATACTAAAATACGTACTGAAATTAATCTAAACATCTAAAAATATAAATTTACGATATGTCTTCCTTCATTTGAAAAAACTTCCCAAAACTTGATGGATTTTTCTCATTTTGATGTCAAAGTGTCCAATTGAACAGCTAGTACTCCTTACTTTAAATGTATAACTTTTTAGCATTCTTTCAATAAAATAAATTTTTTAAAAATATTTTTAAATGTAAAGTACTTTTTAATTACTTTTCATTTACTTGAAAATAAAATTATTTTGTTTAATGAAGCTGGATGTTGTAGCCGTTAACAAAAGAAACCCATCAGAATTTGATGTGTATGATTTGCTTCAACTCTTTCAAAAATAAAGTCTTGTTCAAAAAAATCTCAGTGCTTCGCCCAGAACATTTCCTTTAAAAAAGAATAAAAAAAAAATAATATTACAGTCACTCGAATAATCAACGCCTTGTGTACCTGTTATGCCGAACCCGCTCCTCCGAAGCTGGAAGAAGTGCAATACTGTGTTTAAACGCGCATACGATATCCAGTAGATGCTATAGTTCTGTAGTTTTGGTTGTAATCATTATTTGCCTGTAGATTTACCTACAAGGGTGTATAACCTCCGAGTCGTTCTTACTGAGGTTTTAGTTATATTTTAGTCACTCGCCCTTCCGCTGACGTCTAAAAACATTCCTATGATATTACTGACAACATACATACACTTTATCATCAGATTCCACTGCAAACAAAATCAGTAACCAACACAAAAAGATTAAAAGATTAGAAAAATGTACTGACCAGAGTTTCTTCTGTGATGGTTAGTGTTTCACAATTAGTCGCAGTGTAAGATCGGTCAGCTGACTTCTCTTAAATACCTTCTGTAGGTTCCCGTTTTTTGTCATAATTATCTGTATGATGGACTACCAGTTTGTCCAGCTGAGCAAATGGTTAGGCGGCTGACATCATTCAACCATATGGATATATAAACAAACTTTTATGTTTTCCTTTCATTTTTATCACCAGCATCTATGTTTGTAAATTTTTTAACTGTTACATCTCTAACAGAGGGGCTCATGCGATGTGCACACTGTATAACTATAAGTCCTTACGATGATGATAATTATAATAGTGTTAATAATAATATTAAGAAGAAGAAGAAAAAAGATTGTTTTTGACCTACAAGTACTGTAGAGAGAGGAATGCACTCATCAAAACAAAGAAGGAAATAAAGAATGAAGGTCTAATGTACTCTTTCATTGAAAGAAACAAAGATGAAAAAACCAGTTGGTGCTCTAAAACAATATGGGCTTTACAGATAATTGCAGTAGTTTTGAGGGCAATTATCATAAAAAAATTATTAGACAATTTTTTTGTCTAAAAAATAAACCTTGGTTTACTAATTTCTTTTTAAATGAAACCATTAAAATTTATTGTAGTTGTAAAATCATTTAAAAATGAGTAGATGTAATTGAAATGCAACGTAAGTGAAACTGAAAGCTAGACCATTATTTAACAGGCAAATGTGTCACTGACAGGAACAGAGTTTGTAGAAATAGTCAAAAGGTTAAAGTTAAAAATAAACTGATCAGCTTTAATGTAATCAGTGATATTGTTCTTTTAGGTTGAAGCCCATGTACATGTCTGTCTGTACATCTATACGGCAGAACTCTATGTCTAACTTATTAATACAAATAAATTACATTTTGCAAACTTAAGTATCTTAAGTCTTGTTTAGAATAATAAAAAAAAATCACTTACAGTATACCAGTTCAGCGCTGTTACCAATCCCAGTAAAATATTCAGTTTAGCTTTTCTAATTAATATCTATTGGTGCAGGTGGTCGTTTACATTGAGCGAGTAGCGCATTATTTTAAAGTAGATTATTAAATCCAGCACATAACTGCTCATGACATCACTTTTACTCAACAACTCAACATTTTTTTGATTTCTCTTATGGTGCAGACAAATATCTAAGTACGGCACATAACCACTCATAATTTCACTTACTTACTAAACATCATGATTTCATTTGATGATTTCAGCTCAGACCATCACACAACCACCACCAGTCCCACTTTGTCTCGAACACCCGTTGTATAAAAATTACACCAAGTTTTAATTATTCATTAATTTCAACTATATCCTTTTCTATGGAAATTGTGGGGGAAAAAAAAGTTTTTTTTTGGAATTTATTTCAAAATGTGAAACTCCTATAAGTATATTCTAGATTCATTACATACACTACCGTTCAAAAGTTTAAGAACACTTGCAAATTTCTTTTTTTTTTGTTTAGTGATTTATTTTCTACATTCTACAACAATACTGGGGATTTCAAA
>JAQMYK010000008.1:23922306-23934273 GCA_030014345.1 Clarias buthupogon
TTCCTTTACAATGTAGAAAGAAATAAACATCAGGAACCATCATGGAGTTAGAAAGTGACCCCAAACTTTTGAACGGTAGTGTATAAAGTACAATATTTCAAGCCTTGTTTGTTTTAATTTCTATGATTGCAGCCAAAATCCAACATCTCAAAATATATTTAATTTTGAGTTTGAGTAAATTACTGTCCATACAGTATAAATACCATACATTCAGTACTCCAGAAGATGATCGTCACCCTTCACAAGGATCGTAAGACATTTAGAAGATACAAGTTGATGATAGCTGTGTTTTTAAGCATTTACTTTGATATGTCCAACTCAAACTCATATATATGTGATTTTCAGAGATTTTATTAAGGTAACAAAACCTGTTTATTATTGTGATTTACCAGAATCATTATTTAGAGTGTGAAACCCAGGGCAGGGAGCAGAAAAACAGGCTAAACCGACCGCCTGCTAGCTGCGGTCATTCATCACACATGAGTGAGTCGTCACTCGAATTTTACCTTATTGACATTATGTATGAAAGTTTGTTTCGGTATTCTAATTACAGAAAGAATCCTCTAAGAACAAGAAGAAGATCCTCTAAGAACAGTGTTGATGCCCATTCTACTGTACATTCAGTAGGGGTTAATCAACAAGTTAATCAAGCTGAACACACATTTTTGGTCTAATGCTAACATTCTCAATAAATATAGAAAATATAGTTTCATTTCAAATAAATTGAACAAGGATGATTATCTCATCGCATCAAAATTCTCAACTTGTTAGTAACAATTTTTTTTTATCATGCTACCGTGTAAAGTGTACACTCACGTCAGCTTCTGAACTTATCACTTATCTCCCTATGATTGGCAGCTTTACATTCCAAAACCTCTGTGTCATGATTGTCTACAAGATTCCGTCTACCTCTGTGACCGGTTTAGGTTGAGATACTGAGAAAGGGCAGTGAACCGGGGAGACAGTGAGCTCTGAGCAGAGTGCTGTGATAAATGTGCACGGCTCACACCTTAACACTCAGTTCACCTTCCCTTGTTGTTTTGTAAATAGTGGTATGCATGGTATTTTTAGTGCATGTATACCTCCTACCAGACTTCAAGGCTCTCGTGTTGAATGCCACTCCTATTCTGGACCTGGAATGGCGCTCACTGATCGGCAAGAAGCTTGGTGCTGAACACGAGTGAAGTTGCAATGTTAAAGTGTGAAAGTGGTTCTATCTTACCTAACCACTGTATTCTCTCTTTCTTTTTCTCTATCTCCCCATATGGCACTCCTGAGGTACCAGTGGATCCTGACCACTTCTCCTCTCTGGACCTTCATGATCCATCCTGGTGCCTCACTTCTACCTAGAGCTCTCACCATATGGAGACCGCTCACTGTTGCTGAGGATGACTCCATGTGGTCTGCTTAAAGATACATGTAAAAACTGAGGAGGAATGCTATGCTGCCTTATGACTGCAGTTGCTCTCAAAGTGTTAGGGGGACCGAGAGGTGAAACTCTGATGGACAGAGATCAGGACTATAGGGACAATGCTTTAACATCTCAAAACAGTGTCGACAGTGTGGGCAGAATTATGCGGAATTGTGTATCATCATGCAAGATCACGACGCTCCTGGTCAGCAGTCCTCTGCGGTTAATCCGAAATTTAGGCTTCAGCTTTTCAATAAGCGTCTCACCGTAACGAGCTCTGTTGATTGTTGGACCTGATATCCTGATAATGTTCCAGTACTGGCCCTTGAGAAATCATTGGTAAATTTTCCAGCTGATGCTTTTGAACGATTAATGTTTCCGTTCCATACTCTGCTGTTTACTCTCAGGCTCGTAGTGATGAATCCGTGTCTCGTCACCAGTAATGACTATCTTTAACAAACTTTCACCAAATTTTGTTCGCAAATATCCAAACGTGAGTTGTTTCCGCACCAGGTTCTCCCTTAGACCACAAAAAAATTTATCACTGCATGCTGCTTTTCTTTCGTGCAAATCACAAGTTGAGCAACCATCATATACCATATAGTGTTTCAAATTCTTCTCCTCACATTTAAAGCACTCGCTCCCCCTCACTTATCAGAACTCGTTCAGTTCTACACCCCCTCTCGCACTCTTCGCTCTTCTTCATCAAGGCTCCTTGTTCCTCGATCCCCTGTCCACCTGACCACCATGGGCTCTAGATCCTTAAACCATATTGCTCCTCAGCTCCGGGATTTTCTACCTAAAAACAACCGTAAAATAGAGTCTCCAACCACATTGAAATCTCAACTTAAAACCCATTTATTCAGCAGCGCCTATACTACACGATGTAAGGCTGCACTCAACTCAAACCTCCATTTAAATTTCTTTTTGAATCGTCATTTGTTTTTAAAAGTTTTAAATTATGACAATCTCTTGTTTTATCTAATATTGTTTTAATATCACTTACTACTCTACGTTATCCTTGTTATCAATGTTATCTTGCTTTATCGGTTCATTTGTTCTTAGTTTGAAGGTGACCTTGGGTGACCAGTTAAATCAAAGGCATTCTTCTTCTTCTTCTTCTTCTTCTTCTTATTAATAGTAGTAGTAGTATCATTTTGGACTACTTTGACTACCGTCCCATCCAACATATACTCCTTCCTCTGCGGCTATCACAGAAAATTATTGAACACTTTCAACTTTATTTGTTACTTCACTGGGTCTTGAGCAGCGGGTGACAAGGTTAAGATTCTGGTCACAGCAATGCTCCTGGTTTGAAAAGCCGCTTGGTAGTCTGATCATTTTTGATTGACCCTTGTGTATGTGTGTGTGTCTGTGTGTATTACAATTATACAAAATTTATATTTCTGTGAATCTGCTTTGTGACAACTGAATTGAAAGGGAAAAAAATATAGATAGATAGATAGAAAGAAAGAAAGAAAAAAGAAAGAAAGAAAGAAAGAAAGAAGACACTTTTCTTTCATCAGCAGTTTTGTCCTCCATATTCTCCACTTGCCCTAAACTTGCAATCTGATTGCTCAGAAAATGAAAAAAGCTTGACTCTCTGCTGTGAGCAAAAGAAGAAGAAAAAAAATCCGACCTTCATTTTATCTTTATTAAATAACCTGCGGAAAAGTGTATTCCTGTTTTTTTCCCGCTCTTTTTATCTGCTGATGAAAAGCAAAATAAATAAATAAAATACCATAAATTGCTCGACTCCTGTACGCCTTTGAAAAACACAATCATAACACGCCTTTGAAATTCAATAGCTGAAGAATCAAGGACTCGTCTTTTCATTCCACAGAAAGAAGCGGCGAGTTCCTCTTCACCTTTTCGTCTTCCTGAACTCACCCGGTTACATCACTTTTAAGTAAAGTTAAGAGTTAAAGGGTTAAAAGAAATGCCAAGGATTAAGGTCAGTTCTCGTTAAATGTACATGTGCTCATTATAACTCTATATATTCTCACAACTCCTTTTGCATGTGCATGTGCATGTGTGTGTGTGTGTGTGTGTGTGTGTGTGTGTCATGCATTCAGTATTCAGACCAGTAAATTCAGCAGTGTGTAGACAGTGTATGAGTCACACAAGCAAGCCTTTGTTTGGCCGCCAAAGCACAAGTCCTTGGCTACAGAAGCAAGAAAGCCATAAAATATGTCTGGAATTGCTTTAAAATGAGTATGAATGGTTCTATGTGAACATATTGAACATTTAAGCTAAAGTTGGTCAATACGTTTATTCATACAGTAGAAGCTTTTTATCTGAAGCAGCTTTTATTTTCTGCTTCAATAGTGTCTGTCTGGCAGTCCTTATATTCAAACCAGGAACATTGCAGTGACCAGAATTTTAACCTCATCACCCGCTGTAAAAGATCCAAAGAGTTAATAAATATGTTGAAAGTGTTCAGTAATTTTCTGAGAGACGCAGAGAAAGGAGTATATGATGGATGGGACAGTAGTATGACACATACACGAAAATGATCCGCACTCCGGTTATATTAAAACTTCAGTTGGCTGCACTGTCTGATCAACACTTTGTGTTCAAGGCTAACTGTCTCCCCATTTACTGTTATGCAAGTGTGAATGTGTTACATCAATTCAATTGTAACTGCAGTGCGAGCAAAAACGGAATTGCATGAAAAAAGGAGCAGCGTGCAGCAATTCAGTATTTTATGTGGTCGAAGGGTGAACCTGGTGCCGAAACAACTCGCAGAAGAGAGGTTAGGAGGTATTAGGAGGACATTAGGAGGTAAATAGCGTCAAACTAAATAAATAATTGTTGATTTTTATTTAATACCGTAGCAAAATTAACTAGGAATAAGACCACTGCAGAAATCTCCACATCAATAACATGCAGTAGTGATGAACTTTTTCAATAACAAAATCATAAACATTATGCAAAAATTCAGGATTTTAAACCAATTTAATTGAGGCAGAGAATAAGCAAACCATATCAGACCATACTACGCCTACTTCAAAGCATCAAAGGGTGCAGGCTGCTTGTCAGTACCATGTATTATAAAAACTGCAACAGGTGGCAGAGATTTTCTTACAAAACCCCAAAGTTTTTGATTAGCCTTCCAATTAATGTTCAAGACTCTTTGGGATTTTTGTGAATAGATTTGCCTTAGGTAAAGGAGCAGATGTGGGGGACTCATGGACGTAGAGTATTATGGTGAACTGGTATGTTTAGACGCTGTCTTCCCCGCTCTCATTGATCAGGTTTGTTGACGGTGAAGTGACTGGTTGCACGTCTGCACACTTCTGCTCACACTGTCAAAATGGGGAAGCTGTGTGCACAGAAGTAAGGTTTAAAGAAATTTAAGGTTATGTACTAAAATGACAGTCTTAACATGACTTACATTGCTGATAGTGATAAAGTAATAATACTATTTACCATAATAATAATAACAACCATATTCTAGTGGATATAGTTAAATAAGTAAGAAAATAGGAAGACAAAAAGAGGGAATTTTAATCAGTTATGATGTAATTGCAGCAAAAAGAAAGTGACTATATTAAGGATGGATGCTCCCAGCAAATGCGTCTCTCTCTCTCTCTCTCTCTCTCTCTCTCTAAGGCTAATGGAAAATCGTAAGACTAACTTCCTCTTAATCAGCAGTAAGTTCAATCAAAGATTGTAAAACTAACTTCCTCTTTGTTCAGGGATTGTGTGTCTACATTTTAGAACAAAAACCAGGAACAGGCATGAAAAAAACGATTTATTACTCATCTGTTGTCATTTATCACTGGCAAGGCTATCAGGATCAGCAGAAATAAGTCGGACCATCCGCCAGAGCTATAGACGATATCTATAGCTCTGGTGATATCATATGATGATATATTGATTACTCATAAAAGATCCATAAGAGATATAAAGTAAAAAAGAGAGTCTTCTTCTTTCGGCTGCACCTGTTAAGGGTCGCCATAGCGGACCACTTATCTCCATCTAACTCTGTCTTCCACATCTTCCCTTGTCACTCCACTCTCCACATCCATAATCCTCCTCTTGGGCCTTCCCCTTCTCCTCCTGCCTGGCAGTTCAATCTCTAACATTCTCCTAATGATATACCCCTCATCCCTCTTCTGCACATGTCCAAAAGATCTTAATCTCTGTCCTCATCCTCCTGGACCTCTCAGCTGTATTTAACACGGTGAACCACAAGATTCTCTTGTCTATCCTTACAAGCCTTGCAATCAGTTGGACGGCATGGCAATGGTTTGCTTCCTACCCTAAAGATTGGTTGTACAGTATGAGGTGAGATGGAGGTGATCCACATCTGCTCCATGGAGATTCTCTACTGGTGTTCCACAAGGCTCAGTGCTTGGTCCTGTTCTCCCTGTATACACTGTCTCTTGGTAAGGACATATCCTGGCACACCTTTTCATACCATTGTTATGCAGATGACACGCAACTCATTCCCTCAATTCCTCCCTCAGATACTCCAGTTTCTCAACTCATCAGCTCATCAGCTGAAATACAATCTCAGTAAAAACCGAACTTCTGTTCATTCCAGATTTTTCATCAAGACCTTGTGATTACCCTGCACAACAATCGGATCACTCGTGTTATTTTCCCCACACATTGCATCAGAGGAATTTGCCCATTGCTTTCTACACAGGTTACTTAGGTGCTTGTTCAGTCTATTGTTATTTCAAGACTTGACTACTGTACTGTAACTCACGCCTGGAAGGTCTGCCTTTGTTCACTATTCGTCCTCTGCAGCTGAACATCTCGTTTTCAACCTTCCCAAGTTCTCCCACACCACCCCACGTCTCCGTTCTCTGCACTGGCTGAATTGATGTTTGTCTACAAAGCTAAAAATGGCCCAGTGCCCAGTTACCTCTCTAATCTAATCACACCCTGCACCACATCATGTTCCCTCTGACCCTGCAGCACTGCTCGACTGGTCCCACCATCTCTCAGAGATTGAGGAAGACGTGCATCTAGACTGTTTTCTGTTCTGGTGGAATGAACTTCCTCTGGATTTCTGTACAGCGAGTCACTGCCAATCTTTACACGACAACTTAAGACCTATCTATTTCCTCAATATTTGGTTTAATCTCCCAGCATCCCCTAAAAAAATCCTTCCCAACAGTATTTGACTGATGGTACTTTGTTAGTAACCTAGTAACCCGGTGATGGAGCATCTGCCAAGTGCCTAAATGTAAACGTAAATGTAATCTGGCTTCTCTAACTTTTTCCCCAAACCGTTCTACTTGGACTGTCCCTCTATTATACTCATTCTTTATCCTGTCCATTCTTGTCACTCCCAAAGCAAATTGTAGTACCTCCAGGTCTGCTTCCTGTCTTTTTGTCAGAGGCAACGTCTCCAAGCCATTCAACATTGCTGGTCTCACTACCGTCCTGCAAACCTTCCCGTTCATTCTTGCCAATACCTTTATGTCACAGATCAAATAGATAAGTGAGTGAACAGAGAAAAATAGGATACACTGTCCTCTATACAATGTATAAAAGTCACATGATAGGAAAATAGGTATTATAGCATGAGCGTATGATATGGGGCATAATAGAATATAATGATGTCTATAATAATAAAATCAGAATTTTCTTTTTTTTTTTTTTTTACTCATTCAGCACTTTTGCCTGGAGGTGGGCGTGGCTATACACGTGAAATCAAAATGTTGAGTAAAAGCAAGGTTATGAACAATTATGTCACCTAATTTAAAATAAGCTACTAATGCGCTACTCACTCAATGTAAACAAACACCTGCACCAATAGATATTAATTATAAAAGCTAAACTGAATATTTTTACTGGGATTAGATCATATTTTCACTTTAAGTGAAATAACAGCGCTGAAGTGGTATAAGTCATGGAGTCGTTTTAAGACAAAACTTCATCTTTATCTGATCTACTTTTTCCATTTCTCGTCTGTGATTCTCTCTCCGATTACCGAACAGGGAGTGTATTTGTCTGACGGCGAAAGAAGTACAACTTAAGATACTCAACCTTACAGAATGTGATTTCTTTGTATTAAGTTAGACAGAGAGTTCTGCTGTACAGACAGAAAGACAGACATGTACGTGGACTTCAACCTGAAATAATAATAATAATAATAATAATAATAATAATAATAATAATGATAATAATAATATCACTGATTACATTAAAGCTCAGCAGATTATTTTTAGCTTTAACCTTTAAACTTATTTCTATTTAATCGCCAACGACGGGTACTTCAGATAGTAATGAATAAATATGAGATAATGGGAAGAAAAGGCAGGAAACTAGGAAGTGATACACAACAAGGCAGAACAAATTGTAGTATATCAAATGAATATTAATTTTAAAAAAAAAATAGATTTAACAAAGAAATGAGGAGGAGCAACATAATGGTTTTTGGTGTGTAAACCCACACTGGAAAAGGGAACTGAGCTCTTTTTGTCTACTGATTTTTCATTTTCGAATAAGTCCTCGAAAATTGCCACTACAATGGAAAAAGTATATTGAAAAGCAAGTAGATTATGTCTTTTCTAAAAGCTAATTAAAGTAAACTCTACAGCCAGAGTGAAGATCATTTTTGTATCACTGTCATATTTTTACACACTCATACATACTACATAGGAGCAGTTTATCTCAGTCAAACAGGTTTGGAAGAAACTGGAGAACTTGGTGAAAACTCTGTAGTGTGAGGAACCAGGAAGCGTTTCTATAGTAACGTCTAATTCACTGTGACTTGTAAACTTACAGAAGGAGTCTCCAGTATCAGAGCTTTGTAACATTCAGTAACTTTTCCACCATGGACAAGGACAGAGGTGCGTTCTGGTTTCTTGGTAAAAAAAAAAAACAAGCAGCAATTTTTCTAGCCTTTTGTAGCTTCATAAAACTGTAGACGTACTGTAAATGTTGCAAACATGATAAAAATATCAGACAAAAAGACAAAAAACATACTATTTGTTTCATTTCTGCCTAGTTATCACATCAAGACTTTGTATAGTTTAACAGTTATTTATAGTCTTTAAATGGTAAGAATTGTTTATTTGAGAAAATGTGCAACATTATGGAAGGAGTCTCCAATGTCAAGACTTCGAATAGGACTTTCATTTTGTTTAGTTTTTTTTTAAAATGCACAATATGTCATTCTTTAAAACATAAAAAATGTTAGTGTTGGCAAACAGCTGTGATATAAGACGTTTTTTTAAAACACCTCAAGCTATGCTGTTATAGGAAAATAATGAACTTTGGGTTCGCGTCAGTAAATCCGTTTTACGTCAGGCTGCATCACACCACCTTGTCATTGATTTGTTTTCCTTTAAGTGCTTTATTCTTTACTTTAAACTGTCAATTTTAAAGCAAAAGAAAAAAAGAGCTGTATCACTTTGTTTTCCACTGTAAGTTAAATTAAACAAAATGATATTTACCTAATATGACAACATTTTAAGATTTGATAACAGACAAATGAATGAACACATTTTATATATGGATATAATTATTTATTTATTCTGTTTATTAATAACGCACAAGGTGTTTTCTGAAATGTGGGTGCAATTATTTTTACACTGCTGCTTCCTGTGACGCACATATTCACATTTTAATGGGCTCAAGAGAAGTAATTAACGTTGTTAGCAATATTGCAGATGTGTGTGTGTGTGTGTGTGTGTGTGAGACGTGTTTTGCATGCAGCTTTTCCTTCATCATTAGAGAAATAGGACATGGTCTTCACAGACACGCAGCAGTGTAAATAATAATAATAATAATAATCAATTATTCGTCACATGTACCTAACAGAACAGTAAAATTATAATTTTTTGTACATATCCCAGTTAGCAACATGGGGTTAGAGCGCAGGGTCAGCCAGGTTACGGCGCCCCTAGAGCAGATAGGGTTAAGGGCTTGCTTGAGGGCTCAACAGTGGCAACTTGGAGGTGCTGGGGCTCGAACCCCTGACCTTCTGATCAACAACCCACAGCCTTAACAATTTGAGCTACCCCTGCCCTATAAAACTAGAAGCTCCAAGTGAAAACAACTTTTATTTCTCCTGAAGATCAGATATATTGAAAAAAGCCGATTTCTCACTCAGTAACGCACTCTCGTTACTCATAACTCACTTCTCTCACTTCATAATGTTAAAGTACTGAAAATTGGTTCAACCTTTTAGGAAGATGTTTTCAGCCGTAAGAATATACGGCACTGGTAAAGTAAGGCACTGGTATTGGATTACATTCTAGTTCTTGATGAATGCAAGTCCACTCGAGCTCATCCGCTCCAACCTTAGCAAACCATGCCACGTTAAGAACATGTTTAGGGTTAATAAGCTTGTTCCAAGGAAGGGAACTATCCTATCGTGTGCATCCATCCTTGTGGGAACATTGTGAAGAAGAGCCATGTTCAGGAGTAACGATTACGTGTCCATATGGCTGTATATTGTCGGATTTGCTTTTTTCACGTAGTTGTTTTATGACCCCTGGAGGTTTTGCTTCTTAGACACTGTTCATGTCTATTTGTACAGCACTTGAAACACTTGGTTTCATTTTGGTTGTGGGAGGAGACTACAAAAAAAAAAAAACCTTGAAGGTAAAACCATGGTGTAATCTTTCCAGATACAGGACCACATGCGTTATTCGGACCGATACTGCTACATCCCTCCATGTAAAACTACTCCGAGCCAAATAGGCCTTTAATCATAAGCAACATCTCATTGAGCGGTGAGGTGTTTTGGCTTGTTACACCCATTTTCTATTTTCTTCCATCCAAGTCTTTTAGGAGATAGCAATGCACCTCACCATAAACGATCGCCGACCTATAAAGATTTAGAGTACATAAATAAAACAGGTCATAGAATTTTATACTTTATTAATAATATTCATCCGATTAAAACTTGCTGCAGAAGAAATAAGTAGAAAGTCTGACTTCTCCTACTGTACATATCAGCTTATGCCAGCGTACACACACACACGGGCTATAGTTAATGCAGTATATAAGGAAGCAGATTTAAACACATACACACACTTCCCCATGCCTGCGTGAGATAGCTGTGGCACCTGAAGGCTTTTTCCATAAATGTGACGTTAATCCTGAGCCCGCACATGGAATACTGAGCATGCTGTTGAAGGAAACGCTGGCCTTATCTTGCACTGCTTAATTTGAATATGGATTCAAAACAGCAGGGGGTATAGCTGCGGCTGTCATTAGCATGCACGCAGACGTGCACACACACACACACACACACACACACACAGAAATTTTGTCAAGAAACCGGCACTTTTACACTCGTCAACATGCACATTTGCCCTTTCACACATTGGTACAATTATTATCCAGATTTTTTCCCCCATTAAACTCATTTAGTGTTACAGTTTATGGGTTGTACTATAGCTGATGCTTAATCTCAGCACCTGTGTCTTATGGCTGTTCAGTAACCAAATGTTGTGGCTCAAAACATAAGGTTACGGTTCAGCAGCTACCTCTACAAGTACATATAGCTGTAGGTTACAGGTTAATAACTCCAGATTATAACTCTTTATTCTTAGGTGTCGCCGCATCAGATCATTTGATCTGCAGGACCTGGCACAGGTTTTACGCCGACCATTTCTGTCACAACCCACCCAGTTTCTCTGGGCTTGAGACTGGCAATGAATCTCAGTGGCCGGGTATACATTTGTGCAGCATGGATTAAGGGCCATGCTCAAGGGCCCAACAGTGGCAACCTGGCAGTGACTGAGTTCGAGGGATAGAACCCCTGACCTTCCAATCAGCAACACAGACCCTGAACAACAACAGCCCCAGGTTATGACTTACAGTATTTATACTCATTAATGAGCCTAGATTTAACAGATCTAAAGTGGAGCTTTGCATCAGAAGTAGGATTTTGTAGGAACCAACAAAAAAATGACAAGAGTGATCAGTTATCACTTTCATGCAGGTCAAGGAAAGCACATGTCGGATTATTAAACATGTGGTGCAGGATGGGTTAATAAGGAGTTTGTGGAAGCAGCAGTGTATCTTCTCTAGAGTCTTTTTAAATAAGTCTAAAGTCTACATCTCTACATAGCTCTGAGCTATAGGCAAAGTTCAGATCAAAGTCGAAAGATCAAGAGACCAAGTCAAATCTAGAGAAACAGCTAAAGCGTCCAAGTTGAGTTCAGAGTCCAGTTTCAAGAGCCTAAATCAAGTCTAGAATCTCCAGCACATAATGTTGAGGGTATGGGTTGCTGATTGGAAGGTCAGGGGTTCTATCCCTCAAACTCAGTCACTGCCAAGTTGCCACTGTTCACACTGAGTCCAGATTTCCCAGCATAAAAGTCCACACTGGCTCCACACTGAGCACTGGGGCCCCACAAGGCTGTGTGCTCAGTCCCCAGCTGTTCACACTGCTGACTCACGACTGTGTAGCAACACACAGTTTGAATCACATTAAGTTCGCTGATGACACGACCGTGGTGGGTCTCATTAGCAAGAACGACGAGTCAACGTACAGAAAGGAAGTGCAGAGGCTAACGGACTGGTGTAAAGACAACAACCTGTCTCTGAATGTTGACAAGACAAAGGAGATGGTT
>JAQMYK010000008.1:23942169-23956773 GCA_030014345.1 Clarias buthupogon
ATAATACGATGGGGGGGTTGCGCGTTCTTATCATGCAACCTTGGGGGTGCGCGCTTTTAAAATGCAACCGGGGGGGGTGCGCGTACCGATTATAAAAATAGAGTAACGTGGCTGTTTTTAAAATGTAAGGAGTAGAAAGTACAGATAATTACTTAAAAATGTAAGGAGTAGAAGTAAAAAGTCGGCTGAAAAATAATTACTCCGGTAAAGTATAGATACCCAAAATTTCTACTTAAGTAAGGTAACGAAGTATTTGTACTTTGTTACTTGACACCTCTGTTTATATGATATATTTTGGTTAAGAGAGTGTTTAAGAATGTCGTGGCTGCACAGGTGGTTCGCGTCCAAGACAAGTGTGAACTTCTCCTGGGTATGGAGGGTTTTAATACACTCTGTAAAATAAAATAAAATACAATAAAATTTGTAAAGTAAAATATAATTTCATAATAATAATGATAATATAAAAAAAATAAGGACATTAAATTAAATTAAAATAAATAGTAAAGTACAATCAAATAAAAAAAAGTAGGATAAGTAAATTAAAATCAAATTAAATACAAAACTTAATCAAATCAAATAGTAAAGAAAATGAAATAAAATGAAATAAAATACCAAGAGTAAACTAAATGAAAGTAACACAAATAAAATTAAATTAAATTCAATCTAAAAATTTAATTAAATAACAAAATTTAAATTTAACAAAATAACTAAAATAAAATAAAACATACCCTGTCCAGGGTGTACCCCGCCTCGTGCCCTAAGTCTCCTGGGATAGGCTCCAGGCTCCCCGCGACCCGAAATACAGGATAAAGCGGTACAGAAAATGAATGAATGAATGAAAAATAAAACATAAAAATACAGTTAAATAACAAAGTTACAGTAAAATAAAATTAAATAAAATATCAAAAGTAAAGTAAAGTAAAGTAACAAAAATAAAATATAAAAATAAAGTTAAATAAAATCAAACAACAATATAAAGCAAAATAACAAAAGTAAATCAAAATGAAATGAAATCTAAGTTAAATAAATTAAAATAAAATGTTAAAAAAAAAAAGTAAAATTAAAGAAAATCTAAAAATGAAATCCTTAAAAATACAATAAAAGATAAAAATCAGAATCAGTTCCAGTGTTCTGTGTATGTGTAAGAAAGAAAAACTTAGTTAGAGCATTTGAGGTTGTTCATACGGTTCAATTCTGATTAGCTTTATGGAAAAGTTTGCCTCTACCTCTGTTTTTTTAAATGGAAACATACAGAGAAAATCTTTTCATATGCAGATAAAAAGCTTGGGGTTTTAAAAAGAATTCAGATTTAAGTGTAGTGTCAATAAATGTAATTTAGGTTTTAAATGATTTTATTTACACTGTTTACTTAGCAATATGCTGTCTATTATGTAAGGAATAAAACAGGAGAAGGTGAAGTGGAGTTCCTGCTCCCACTCTGACATTGAATACTTACTTATAAAAGTGTTTAATTTATTTCACACAACAGAAAATTTGCTAAGATTCACAAATTTTATTTGGTCAAAGAATTCCAGATTGTACATTCAATAATTTAATATGAATAATGTATTTAATGTTTTGGAATGTCCATGAAACAAGTTATTTCCTCTTAACAGCTATAAACAGTCATTACATGTCATACTAGCCTTTATTTCTTCTCTCTTGAAATTGATAAGACAAAAAAAATATTGTCATGTACCATCATCCAAAAATAACACGACCTTCCACCTGAAGTGAAAAACGCTGTGCCCCTTCCATAAAAGTTTAACAAAGGGTCTCAGTCAACATTAAAAACATATGCATTTTACTTTATTAAATAACATACGTTTTATTAAATAACATACAATAATACCAGAGTTTATTGTATTCTGTCCATCATAAAAGTCCCTGTGGATGAGTGGTAGAAATGTAGAAATGTCCAAGGTCAAGTTTAAACAGCTGTACTACTGTCAGAGCTGCTGTTATGGAAAACTAATCAATGCCTTCTGACCAATCAGATTTGTGAAATCAGCAGCACTGTGGTATAAATATTTATTTCCAATAAGGATTAGGATAACTTCACAAGTTACAGCAGAAAATATAATAGGAAAAAAATACATCAATCAAAATATATACTATATATAAAAAGGTGTAGCCAAGTAAAATTATAATTGTGAAATATAATAAAATTAATTACAGTACAAATACAAAGAAACGGATGATAATTTCTCTGTAAACTGTTTAATATTAACAAATTGACGCTAATTGACTTTTATTTGATGCTTATCGTTTGGAAATTTGCTGAAAATTGCTCAATAGAGAAATTTTTATTTTCTAGTCTTTAATATCACCTGCTGAGACATTAAAAAAACACGGCATGTTTGGCCACAGGAGGTGACTGTGCACTGTTACATGTAGCCGTAAAACCATACGACTTGTGGTTAAGTGAGTGGTGGTGTTTCCAATATCAGCCCAGACCTGAGTGATAGAACAGTTGGAATGTTACAGGTCTGTGGTGGTGTCAAATGCAGGATTGGAGAAGGTGATACTGGGACTCTCTGAGCCTTTGCCTTTCTTCTTCCCTCTCTGAGCCAAGGCTGCGCCCAGCGGCTCGATGTACGAATGGTCGCCGTCATGTTCCTCTTCTTCTTCCTCAATGGCCTAGCAAAGACAAAATACATTCATGAATATACTGATCAGCCAACATTACAACACAAAACATTATGCCTAGTATTGTCTTCCTCTTGTGCTGTGTGAGCAGTCCTGGCCCCTTGGGCCGTGACTCTGCAAGACCTCTGGGGGTGTGCTGTGCTGTCTGGTGCCCAGGATCCTTTTACCAGTTTACTGGTTTATAATTGATAGTGTTAATGTTATGTGGTGTTAATGTTATGGTTGATCCTTCCATCATTTTCTCATCCATTCATCCATTTGTACACAACCCATCATCATAGCTAGCTAGATGTCCATTTTCTATAGGCCTATTCACCCATCCATCAATTTTTCCATCCATACCTCATACCTATTTTTTCATATCTCCATCTCCACCTGTCCATCAATCCATGTGTCCACCTATCCATCATAGCTAGTGATCCATGTTTCCATTCACTCATGCACCCATCATCCATCTGTCTACTTATCCATCTATCCATCCATCCAACCATCCATCCATCCAACCATGCATCCAGCCAGTCAGCCATCATAGCTAGCATGTAGTCCTTTTATCTGTCTATCTGTCCATCCATCTATTTATGCATCCACCTGGTCAGGCATTCATCCAGCCATCCAGCCATCCATCAATCATAACCAGCAGATAGTCCTTATATCTGTCTGTCCATCTGTCCATCGTTACATCCATCCATCCATCCATCCTACCATCACTATATATAACAGCATTATATACACTTCCTTTTCCACAGCTTATACACATGCCCTTCATTACTACCAGGGTTTTTGTCTGTTTGTTTGCTTTACCATCATTGGCATTGTGTCCTTGTCAACTGTATTCATGTCCATGTTGTCATCCAGAGAATTGAGGCTACAAACACACAGAGCACACACATAATTAGAACCACACAAAAAGACAGTCACTAATTCCTAATGCACTTGACAAAGCTTAGCGGTCAGAACGAAAACAGAGGAAGCACTGATGATATAAAAATACAATGTATCGAATTATTCTGAACACTCCATAAAGAATTAATTCACGACACAGGAATAATGCGGGAGGGGGACCATCCGCTATACAAATTAGCACCAGATTAATATTTCAAATTATTCAGTATAAATGTAAGTAATGTGTTTCAGAGGCAAGTCTTCTCTTAATGAGTTAACTGCGTATTAAAATAATACAGTAAGCATTGTGTGTGGTGAAAGTTACCTCTCTCTGTCTGCACTAGACGCCTCCTCATCAAAGCCCAGGTCTGTGGACGCATCAATGTTGAGGTTGAGGACCGGGTTCGCCCTGCAGAACAAACACCAAAACATTTACCACACAGTCTCCTTGTTATTAAAGAGGGTTAAAATGAAAGCGCATTTGTGCTAAGCTAAAAATGTTTTTTTTTTTAACTAAGGCTAAGGCTAAGCTAATGTGTGAGGTAAATAAACAACCTTTTGATTGTTATGCCACATTTTAACAGCTTTGGTGACTAATTAAAAAAAATTTTTTAAAGAAAAATACAAATATGAATTTCCTTAAGGCTAAAAAAAGAAAATATTTGAAAGTCAATTGTGCCATGCTAGTTAGTAGTTAGCTAGATAGCTTAGTAGTTAGCTAGCAGGCAGTTGCTAGTGAGCTAGCGATCGTATGTAGAGTTAGCTATTGTCTGACAAAATAAAAATATAAAAATAGGAATATAAATTTTCTTAAGGTTAAAAAAAAATCTGAATATCACTTGTGACATGCTAGTTAGTAGTTAGCTAGACAGCTAGTAGTTGGATAGCAGGCAGTCACTAGTGAGCTATAACTATCGTATCTAAGGTCGTGAGGGGTATGTTTGTACATTTTGACAAGTTAACGTATTGTTAAATATAAAAATAACTCAAAATATGAAAAGGTAACTCAGTGGTTACTGAAATCCCACAGAGACAAACACCGGCTAGTTCATTATGCTAGTGTGTGAGAGTTTACTAACTAGCTTACATAGCTAATATTACACAGTAAAGAACAGCACTCAGGCGTTTCTAAACCTTATGTATATTTTAACTAATTTAGGCTTTTTTTTTTTAAACACAGCTAAACCTGTAGAACTGATATGATATGATATTTATTAATTTATTTATTTAAATAGAATACACATACACAATAGATTACACAATAGATTATGACATAAATGTATTATGCTGCATGTTGTTAATGGTCCATATATTAAATTATGTGGCAGGTGTGTGTGTGTGCGCGTGTGTCTCACCCCTCTCTGGTGTACTTGTTGGTTCCAGGAACAACAGGCCCGTCCTTCTGGTACTCATCAACCGCCATGGCTGCCGTGTTCATGGCCTTGGCTGCCTTCAGCTTTGTCTTGTATCTAAATTCATCATATTTTAAGTGTAAATTAAACATCATCTGGCGCAATTTTATCTCATGAAGTCTCATGGATGGCATAATGCAGTATGAATGACTTAGGGCAAACTGTTACACATATACATGCCTTTAAAAGCAGACAAAAAGAATTGGGATTTCAAAGGTTCTTAGTTAGTTAGTGAGTTTAGTGCATTCACTCCACTTCTAACAAGAAACTGAGAAACCCATTAAGGCTTTGATTCAAAAAACGCTAAAAAAGTTTTGTCATGTTTTTTTAGTAATTTGTACTTAGATTTTTTAAATATCAGTCCTACACATAGTTTCTTTTGAAAAGGCATTATGGTATTATTATTTAATTCCATTAAATAATATAGTCTAGGTTAAAGAAATGGTGAAGTGCCTAAAGATTTTAAAAAATTGCTTGCTTATGTAACAAACTTAGCAGCAGCCTCATCTCCCCTCTCGTCTGTTCCAACCACTCAGCATTCAGCATCACCAGTAAACTAATCACCGGCCTGATCATCTGTCATTATCTGCACCTGTTTCTCACTGGTTCATGCCTTGTAAGTTCAAGACAACATTAAAAAAACACAAGAAAGTCTTGGCAAATATGAAGAAATGAGGGCTGGCTCAAGACTTTTGCATAATACTGTATTTTTTATATATATTTCTATATTTTTTGTTCCATCATAATTCCTAAAAGCTGCTCCTAATGTAATACATATACCGCATTTAGCAGATGCCATCATCCAGAGCGAATTTGATTTGAACTCTGGTCATCAGCTTAACCACTAAGCATTGATGCACGGTAATGGTTTTATGTCTTACTTTTTCCTTATGCACACCATCGACGTTGTGGTGACGATCAGGACGATCACGAGCCCTGCCACGAGTCCCACCATGATAAACAACACCGTGTTGTTTGTTTTCTCTGTCGGTATGTTTCCGGTCTGCAAAAGTAATTATCAAGAGTAAGCAAACCCCAATCTAGCATTGTTTAAGACACTACTGTACTATACAGTACTGATTACAGTATATAATCTGTATACAGTATAAGCATGATAAAGAAGGGACAATTTTTTTCCAGTTTCTTACAATGCCAGCGAGACCGAACTGCTGCAAGGTGTAACCGTACTCTTCATACACGGACTGCGAGTTCAGGATCTTTCCCACAGCTTCGGAGTTGAGAGCTGTCCCATTCGGGAATACGAAGTACACCTCTAGAAGGGTTACCGCATTTCTGAGAACCAAACAAAAAAAGGTAAGATGATGCTCAACGTCATAATGGTTTTAATTTGCTTCCTACCACATTAGTGACATTTTGCTGCTTTAAATGTCATTTTTAAATGTAATTTTAAATAGATAAAAAGCATGATGTGTCAGATGAAACTTTGGATTGAGTATTTAACGTTAGTAAAAGTGGCGAAAATGAGGAAATCATTATATTAATCATAATAAATTTGAACATTTCATATTCATTAAAACAAAACAAAACTGTATAAAACAATTATTGTCCCATCTCCATATTCTCTAGCCGTAGTATCACATGAAAGTTATTGGATTTTAATACTAATACCAATAAAGTTCACTACACGTACCTCTGTGTTATGCGACTTGTTTCAGGTGTCAGTTTAACGACATGCACCATCGCTTTTGTGGCTCCTGCCAGGTTGCTGAAAGACATTACACACCAGCAGGGTTTCACCTCATTTTTGCTTAACGTATAAACTGATGGAGAAAGAGCTGAAACATGTATGCCCTGATTTAGCAACACTCACTATCTGATGTCTTCCAGATTATTGTTGACTTCAACTATTGACGAATCAAATCGGAGGCTGACCTTGTAAGACTTGTCCACTGTGATGAGCTTTGAGAACGAAAGAAAAATACAGGGAATCTTGGACATTCGATTTGGTTGAACAGCAAGATGGCACAGGATCAATGCAAGGTCAGAAAGTAGACGAAATAACAACATTTCTGTAAAGTATTATGTCTATTATTAGCAGAAGAACTCCAGACCACCACACAACTAACAAAGTAGGATATCAGGCAAAGAAAGGAACCTGATTGGAAAAAAGAAGAGGTTAAACCTCCTAATATCTTTGGGGTCATATTGCCCCCATTCAATGTTTAAAGTCTCAAAATTGATGATTGAAATATTTTTTTTTTGCTTCATATTCAGTGACTTTTATACATAAAATCGGGTAACAATTTTAATTACGATATGATATTTTATGATAATTGTCTGGAGGTTGAAATTGCTGAGGTCAAATTGACCCCAAAGATAAAAGTAAATTTAAAGGTAACAGGAGGGTAAAACTGGTGTCACGGCGCTCACCTTGAGTGTTTCGTTTGTACTGAGAATGACATTCTTCGCCATTACTGTCACCAAGTACGTCCCCTCTTTATCAGCTTGCAGGATTTTCTCAGACCTGAGAAACAGCACACCGTCACAAACAGATTTGTTCATTTAAATATTTTGCATAAAAGCTTTAAAACATAATAAATAATCTGAAGCACGATGGTGAACCAGGGGTACTGTGACCACCCGGAAGATCAGAATATTTTTAATAACAGAAGTGATCTTGAAATGTTTTATTCCTCTTACACTGCAGCAATTATCCAACGATTCCAATGTTTACGTACTACAACAGGCCATATTGTCCATTTCTCTTCCATTAATCTTACGGTTGTAGAATGATTAGTTACCCATTTAGTATAAGATAGTTGTAGAAGGATGAAAGCATTAATAGGAAGCTGTGATTTGTCTCTAATCTGACACCTTCTGACCAACCAAGATGAAGAATTCAACAGCGGCATCTCACCTGATTATTCCTCCGTAGCGTTCTTCATCATCAGGTTGCTCGGTCTCGGCAGAAAAAATAAGGTCTGTTGGCTGCGGCTTTTCGTCCGTGTTGGTGCTGACGAACTCCACATATACGACTTCAAATACAATTTTCTGATTCTCTCCTGTATCTCTGTCCGTAGCCTTTTAAAAAGCGACAAGAACAAAAGTGAAGATAAGATCAATAAAGTACACATAAATGCACAGGGAACCCCACAGTGTATAACGTTTACTAGTGACCACATGACCTTCTTGATCAAAAGACCATCTTATTCTAGTTATGGTTCTTGCTATAATTTCAGCACGTTCCACAGACCTGACATAAAGTCTAACAAGAAAATGGTATAGGATTGCCTAGGTACCTAGAACTTTTTTTTTTACTTACTATAGAAAACAAGTCAGAAATATTATGTGAAATTCTCAATATAAATGTCACTAAAAAGGATAAAAAGTACTCACAAGCACCCGGGCCACACTCTTGCCTTCCTCTGTGTTCTCAGCAATCAGGACTACAAGATAAAAGCTTCTTATTACTTTGTTGCTTTTAGTTCTTCTTTGCATCTTTTAATTTATTGTTTGTAAAATATACTGTATAATGTGAGGGGGAAGTTAAAATGCAGAAATGGAGCAAATAATAATAATAATTAAAAAAAAAAAACAATAATACAGAACTTTAGTGACTGAGAGACAAAGTTAGCAGACTTGAGTTGCATTAATTCTTAAAAACATAGTTATTTTTAAGATTTACCAAAAAAGTCCTGGACAGGATGGAACACGGGTGCGTTGTCATTTAAGTCTATTATATCAATTGTGATGACACCTGAAAGACATGAAAATAATTCATTTAAACAAAACAAAAAAAGAATTTCCTTGCTGTACAGGGCGTTCAACTCAAGACAGGACATATAATGATATTTCTGGTGAACGATGGTGTAAAAGGTGATTGACATTTACAGAAGACTTTAAGCACATTAAGCGATGAGCATCGCTTTAAAGAACGTCATACGTCTGTAAATGATCTCGGCCGTGGTGGCTCGAAGCCAATGCATTCGTTCACGTGAAATTGACAGATACTTGTGGAACAGATGCATCTGTTGGTGAAACCTGTACACAAAATCATTCAGCACTCCACACAAAGGGAGTTTACTCATAACTACATTGTTATTCTGCACAATCAGAAGTCCTGGTTGGACTTGAACGCCCATGAACGCTATGTGTTGGCATGGTACAGTATACCTGCTTAAAATTAGTCTTTGTCTTAGTTTGCAGAGATTTATCAGACTAAATTCAGATTTTATGACGTAAAACAAAATCTTGGTGGCTGCAGCGTTTTTAAAGGTCATATTATCCATTTTAAACGAATTTGACTTAGAGGTCTGCAAAATGTGTCTGTTAACATTCCAGCTGAAACTAATTTTAGATTGTGGTTGTTCTGATTGATGGATTTTCTTTCTGTTTCACTCCATTTCCAAACACACCATTTCAGTGTTTGTAGCTTTAAATAAACTGCCCTTGAGAACCCCTTTGAGGAAGTACATTTTCCTAGCCAATCAGAATTCAGGGACCAGTAACAACCATGTTTGGGACCTTATCAGTAATTTTTAGGCTTTTCAAAAGCCTTTCTACACTTCTGATTGACAAAATAAGGGGGGAAATATATGTAAGGTGATGACATCTTCAATATTAGCATTATAAATAAAATAATGTAATTTAACAGATAACTCCTAATGGATAACCTAAATACTGTAGAAGTTAATAGCTAACCTAGTCCTTCTTAAGAGTTGAAGAAGGTTAGGTTATCTATTAGCAGGTAGCTACCTCCTGCTAACCTAGCCTTATTCACTGAAGCTCACTGAAGAATGGTGATCAGAAAATGGCAAAGCTGGGCAGAACTGGGCGAATCTGTGCACTGAGCCGGACGATGTTTCTTGGTATATGATCTCACAATAGGGGCAAAAAAATCTGATTTAAAATATGATTGCATAAACCCAAGCCAATACAAGAATGTAAAAAGAACTAAATGCCTTCCTTATGCCCTATGTTTTATCTGTCTGTTTGTTTGTTTTTCTGTTGACCCATATGAATTTCTCAAAATGACTTAACAATTATAACATGTCTAATCCAAATTTTGAATTGCACATGACAACCGTTTTATCGACTGTCTTCTCTGTAGCTTCTCCCCTGCCATGGGGCAGCACAAGTCCCACCCCAATGGGCCTTTAGTAGTGCATCCTGTTTTGGACCACTAAGATGGTGTGATAATTCTACGGTATTAAATGGAGCCGTGAGCACAAAGATAATCACCTTTGAGCCATCTAAGTTTATATCGTTCAAATAATAATTTTTAATTGGCCCCTTTTTCAGAAAAGGTAATGAAGAGATGTGCATGTGCATGATGTGAACACATCTTACTGTAAGTAAATGTATTTGTCTGAGGTCGTTTTGTATGTATTCCTTATACTGTACATTGTTTTAACTCACCATCGGTGCTGTTCCTCCCCTTCTGCGTGTTAAGGTCCACGACCCGAGCCGTCATTTTCACCTGAGTGCACTCTTCGTAATCGATAGTTACGGACTCTGCAGTGATCACACTGCCATCACTATTCACATCGAACCATTCCTCTATACATGGAGCCCATGTAGTACGGTTGTAATAGCACAAACTGGAAACACGCTCATAGACCAGCAACGCGTCCGTGTCCACGTCGCTTCCGACAATTTTCCCGATTTCCTTCCCCGCTGGTGTGTTCTCCTCCACCTTCATTGTTATACCAGTAGGGAAAACTGGCGGCGTGTCATTTACGTCTTCCACCACTATGTGCACCGTACACGTAGCGCTGTTCCCTCCCATGTCTGTGGCCTCAACTGTGATCATGTATTCCACTACATTCTCATAGTCCAGCTCCTCATCTGGATCCACCATGACCTTACCTCGGTAGCCTGCTCCATCAGGCTCAGACACACACAGGAAGAGGACGTTTTTAATGCTGAAGGATATGCGGTTGTTGTTAGTGGTTTGATCGGCATCTGTTGCATACACATAACCCACAGTTGCGCCTGTAAAAAGATGTACATGAGTTTTAAAAATTATTATCATTTCTTTTTTACCTTGAAATAATTCCCAAAGGTTTCAGATTGTCTCGTATTGTCTCACATGTTCACTGCACTGCAGTAATCGCAGCAATAGCTAATCGCAGCCATGACGATCACCAAGTTAACCACAATATTGCAAGTGCAGTACTGGTTTTATACAATGGTTTTAAAAATTTTAATTTAATTACTGACATTTTCGATACAACATGCCCAAATATTCTGATTATTTCATCATTCACCATGTAACCACGAATTCATTATGTAACCATCTCAAAGCTCAGACAGAACAGTCTGACGTGGCGGTGTAAACCTTGAATAACCCATTCCATAGTTAAATATTAGCCATGTAAACATTTGATCTGATCATTTCTCTCTTGTTGGAATAAATATATTCTTTTTGTGCATGTTTTTTGCTCCATGTCAGGGTAACATTAAATGACTTGAGTTTCCAGGAAGGACATTTTGCTTCCATTTGTGATCAGTAAACTCAACGAGAACAATGTTCTTTCACCAGTTTTACTTCAGATTTTCATCCACTCTGGAGTCTCTGGCTGAGGAAGGAGCACTGATTGGCTCGCACTTCCTACATGGAAAACTAATCTAGCCAATGATAGATGATACTGGAGTCTTGTAACCAATCAGATTTGTTGGAAAAACAAAAAACAAAATCTAACCTAACCTTAAGTCTGAGAAAGAAAAAAACTTCTTCTGTTTCATTTTGGGCAGATTAAACACTTCACAGCACGCAGAACCACATTTTACGCATCAGTTAAATTGTGATTAAATGCTTTGTGCATCTTATCGGATCAGTGTACATGTAAAGAAACATAGCCGATAAAAGAGCCCAGATAGAGCAGTTTAAGAATGCTAAGTTTAAGCTTAACTCTTAGACTAACTCTTTGTATATTGTTATAACGTAAGACTATCATCATGAAGAAGTTCTTAAGACAGTATAGAAAGTTGGGTAGGTTATACATGCAAGGTTGTATTTAACAAATTTCACAGTCAACATTAATTATAAAGCATTGATAATAATAATAATAATAATAATAATAATAATAATAATAATAATTTAACTTGAGTAAATAAGCACACAAAAGCAACTTGCCTCTTTCGCTTTCATTTACATGAAAGGTGTATTCTGATTGCAGGAACACAGGACGATTGTCATTTACATCCTGGATTAAAATATAAAATGTGGAATTTAATTTCAATTTAAAATTCATTAAGTAAAAACATTCACAATTTACTATTTACTTCTTGACTACATTTCGAAGCAGCAACATTTTTTGACTTGACTAAAGTGCCTGAACTCTCACCTCAACATGAACTTCGAAGCCGGCCCTGGAAGACAGAGGTGGCGTGCCCATGTCTGTGGCTGTCACATTCAGTGTAATTACTCCGTTCAGTGTGATATCGATGGCTTCGCGGTCCAGAGGTCCGTTGCTCTTTATTCTCCCGGAGTCCTCATTGATAGTGAAGTTATCACTGTAATTATTAGGTTCAATGCCGTACTTGATTTGGCTGTTGGGAGTGCCTGGCTCATCATCGTCTCGAGCCTAAACAAAGATCCAAACATCGTTTGTATTTACGTTCTTTCAAGTCTAATCTTTAACTACTGTATATGTAATTCATACAAAAAGGATGTTTTTTATTCCCTTTAGAATAGAACCAGCTTTCTGCAAACTAGCTTATGATGGAAGTGAGTCTGGTTTATGAAATCTAAATTTCTACCACACTCCATCCATACTACTCCATCAGCTTGTAGCTTGTATTAGTTTGAATGGTATTATTTCTCACCTCCACTTGAGTGTCCAGTTCTTCGTTCTCAAGAATAAAGTACACGTATGGGTTTCTGAAAAACTGCGGCGCATTGTCGTTAATGTCCTCAATGGTGATCTCCAGCACGGTGGAGCCCACGTTTCCCGCTAAGTCTCGGGCCTGCAGTGTCGCAGGGTACGAGTTCTTGCGCTCACGATCCAGCTTGGTTCCGTTTTTCACATAAACAGTCCCGTTTTTAGGGAAAACATCAAATATCTCGAGTCTGTGAAACAGAAGCAAAGAAAAGGAAATCATAAGGTGAGATGACTCCCACGACGAGTCATTAGGTAATGCATTAAAATAAACTGCTGCGAAACTGGTTCACTAAATGCACACAGACACACACACACACACACATGACTGAAAGCAATAAGTAAGTAATTGTACATATGTCGACTCTGATCTAACACACAGACATAATGTGGAACTGACATACAGTGTGTGATATACAGTGTCTGACACATTTACAGTACTTACAAGCTGTCAGGCATCAGTTTGTAGGTAAGGTGGCCATCGTCCAGCTCATCAGCATCTGTTGCCTGAAGGAAACAAAACAAGTACATTATGTGAAAGCTCAGTGATTCACACCCTAAGACCAAAGCAAAAACAGGAGCAAACTGTGATACTAAGCTCAAAACAGAGCCTTATCCCAAACTAAAACCAAACTCAAATATGATACTAACCTCAATTTGTTTCTAATTTCACCCAAACTGAGACTAACCCACATTTATACAAAAATTATACTAAATCCAAACTAATTCCAAGCCCAACTCCATAACAGGTTCAATCCTAAACCTAACCCAAGCTGAGATTAAGATCAAATTGACATTCATCCCAAAACTGAGACTCACTCAAAATGAAACCAAGACCATGATGAGACTAACCCCAAACTGGGATCAAGCCCAAAATTAGACTGACCCAAACTGAAATAGCTAAATTCAAACTGAGACTAAGACCAAACTGATGTAAAGCCTAAGCTCATACTTAGTTTGAAACCTAGACTTAACCCAATTAATAGAGACTAATCTTAAACTGTGACCACGCCCAATATGAGAATAACCCAAACTGAGATTAAACTGAACTGATACTAATACTAAACTGATTAAGATGAAAACCACAGCGGGATCAAGCCAAACTAAAGCAAAATCCAAACTTAGATTTACCCTAATTTGAGAATAAACCAAAACTAAAACAAAATACTAACTTGCATCAAACACACGCTGAGACTTTTCCTAAACCTCCACCAAACCCAAACTGATATTAAACATGAACTGGTCCTAACTGAGACCATGCCCTAAGCAATACTTAGCCTGAATTTATAGTAATCCAAACTGAGGCTTAATCTAAAATGGGATTATACCCAAACTAATATTGGGCAGAGACTGATAACAAAACCCAACCCGTCATTAACTCCAACCTTTATACCAAGCCCAGACTGGAATTAAACTCAAACTTAAGCTATAGCCCATCCATACCGTAATGGTTTTCAAGATGAGGCCGTTTTCGCAGTGCTCTGGGGCAAATAAGTTATAAACATCTTTTGCGAATATAGGGAAGTTATCATTGATGTCGTTGATTTTAATGGTGACTGTAGCTGTGTTGACAAAATCTGGTTTTCCGGCATCCTGGGCCACCACCTGCATAAACCAAAGAATACCTTTAAGTGTCGGGTTGATCAGGGACTCGTAGAAAACAATTATGTCCTCGTGATACATGTTGCTGTTAATGTTGTTAATGTTACACTTTGTTTCATTATACAATCATTCGAATGTTTACATTTACATTTACATTTAGACATTTGGCAGACGCTCTTATCCAGAGCGACTTACATTTTTATCTCATTACACAT
>JAQMYK010000008.1:23985086-24003818 GCA_030014345.1 Clarias buthupogon
ACAAATATTGGGGGGGGGGGGGGAAACCTGTTTTTTCTTTTATTATCCTGAATGACCTTCGCGAATTATGGTGGGTGTTTTGGACCGATATTGGCGGGGGGCGGGGCCACCTCTATCGAGGTGACGTCATCATAACAGGGACGGGAACGTAAGCAGCCCGACACAATGACAGCACGCGCGGCGGAATGCTTGTGTAATAATAAACGCGTTTGAGGAGTCAAACCTTTAGAAAGAGAGGGAGAGCGAGCGAGCGAGCGCGGGGTCAGTTCCGGTTTGTGTGTGTGTGAGAGAGAGATATTGAAGCGGTGAGGAGGAGAGAGAGAGAGGCGGACAGAGAGGAGTTTATCGGACATGAGAACAACACAGCGGCACCTCGGATCAACGCGCTCGAGTTAACGGTTATAACCGGATCCACACTCGGGCTTTACACTGAGAGAGCTGATACACACACACGGGGGTAAAGGGGTAAGGAGTGTGTGTGGAGCGGAGGAGAAGGAGGAGTGACGGAGCTGCAGGAAAACAAGTAAGCTAAAGAGCTAGCCTGTAACCTTAGCGTTAGCCTCAATGCTACACGGTTTAGTGTGTTTTAAAGCTATCCGTCTGTGCACCGTGTTTACAGGAACACTTTGCCGCCTATAAAGGCCGGAAACGAACCTTTACGTTGCTCTATAAGTTTACCGTTAGCGTGTTTACACGCAGCTAGGCTGGGCTAAGCTAACTGCGCTGTGCGTTTCCTGTTTTGGTTTTGCGTAAACAACAACAATAATAACAACAGCAGCAGCAGCAGCTGTTCCAGGTGACGTCACTGTAAACCATGCAGCTCGATGTTGTTTTCGTTTGTTTTTTGTTTTTGCTTTTTAAACATTTTTGTTAGGTTATATTCGGTGTTTTTTTTCTTTTGCGCTTTAGCCGAGCATGCTAGCTCAGGAAGCTAACAACAGACTCAGCCAGCCCCATGCGCGTGCCCTTTGTGCTCGCTGTTTATACACACACACACACAGTTCTCTGAGTTTATTATTTAGTTTTTATTCTTATAGACTTGTAGACGTGCACGTTTATAGAGTTGCAGGATGAGAAAAGTCGTGCACCTGGTTGGATTTTGGTGTTTGGAGTTTTGTGAGAGTGTGTGTGTGTGTGTGAGAGAGATACTGCACTCAGCTCATGTCTCCCTCTCTTTGTTGTTGTGCTTTGTCTCTGAGCACATGGCGCGGCTTTGCTTCACTTCATCTCTTAAACTCTTCCTCTTCATCAAACCCCACAGGCAGGTTCATCCGCGTGCGAGAAAGTTTGTATACATATAGTTTTATTATTAATTTTATTACGATTTTGCTATTTTAATGCGTGTTTGATCCAACTTTAGGTCTTATTTTAGATTTGTTTCTCATCAACTCAACGCTTTCTGTGTAGGTGTGTTTGATATTTCTTAAAAAAAAAAAAAAAAAGCCATGTATTTTCTGTTTTTGTTGTTTACTGCTATGACGTCATGAGTATCTGACGCCATAGTTGTTTTGTGTATCAAGAACGAAAATAAGCTAAAGATTTATTGCGGTGTTTAAAAATAAATGACTTGTACTGATAAAGGAAATAATCGATGATGAGTAAGGACGGTCGGTCAGACAAACAATCTCTCTCTATTCAGATCAAAGTCGATTGTTTTTCCAATAACAGGATTCATTTCATTCATCAAGTTGCCGATGGTTCTGATTCAATAATCATTCCAGATTGACTCCGAAACATCGATTCAGTTACGTATCCCGATTCTCTCATGTGGTAATTCATGTCTTGTCCCCATTGATGCCCATATCAAAATTTTTTATATATTTAAGGTGAACATTCGTATTGCGAAACACACTTTCCCATAGGAAATAATATAAGTGCATATAATCCATTCCAGCCACCCAGAGAAATATAACCAATAATTTCCAGCACTCGAATTATATTCTTGAATATAAAAACAATCAAAATATTTAGAGGACAAATATAAATCAATTAAATTAAGAAATAAATAGAAATGAAACCTCCACTTAACCTTCGTTTATGATCCTGGCACCGTTTTTTTTTTGGCGAAACTGAAAGTGGCTCCCTTTTATTCTTGTTACCGTCATTTTTTGATTTATGATCGAGATACACTGGTCAATCAGCCTGTGAGTGGAAACATTGACAATCTCAAAACACCATGCGCGCTAATTAGTCTCACATCGTGGTAACTGTGAAATGCACCCGCCTGCTCGCAACTGATGAAAAACGCGCTCATTGTCAAGTGGAGTTTTGAGACTTTGGAGGCATTTGGGATGTAGCTTTATAAAACTTTAAGTTAAATGTTAAACTCTTGTACTTGAAGTTAGTTTGTATAGTTTAAATGTCCCGCTTGGTTAAGGAACGGGCTACAGCTAATTAATCATTAGTTACATTACATAAGGGATAAGGTATAAACTTTCAAGTTGTCACAACATATTGTTTAGAGTTTGACGGTCTTAAAATTGGAACAAAATTGGAAAAAACCTTTAATACAGAATTAGCATGTTTATAGACTGTTTCCAGTATAGCAATATTAATCGAATCAGGACCTAGGTATCGTGCTAATATCGTATTGGGTGGGGACTGACGATTACAACCCCTAGTGATTACATTATATTATGTCTTTTACACTCGTTCTATCCTGCCGCCGCAGCAATGTTAATTATTTAACATCGATCAGAAAAAAAGGCAAAAGTGTGAACCAAAACCAGAGTTTGTTTGAAGATTTGTTTGTTTGCAAAAACGTGTTTATTATCGTTATTATATTGTTCATTGATAAGTCAGTTGTTTATCAGTTATTGCACATTACTATTATTTTAAAGCTTATTTATTAGGTTTTAAGGTCTATCCAACTGATTACACTTTATCTGCCTGTGACAGAGCCGAAGAGAACCTGAGGCCGCCGGACCGGACCCGAGTGCCTCGAGCACCAGTGCCCCCCCCTCCCGTGGCTGCGACTCGTTCTTCACAACGTCCCCAATGCGACCATGGGAAATAGCTGTGAATAGGCGGCCGCCAACAGCCCCCTTAAACCAGAGGAGCTTCATCGGGGGTCCCTGCAACGCGCCAGTGCACCTCAGGAGAAGGTGGGATTGTGCTGCTACAACTCTCATTCTGCTAACAAGTGTGTTTATGATCAGCGTACTTAAAAAAAATTATAAATAAAATATTAACACACGTGTTAACTCATCAGCAGTCCACTTGTATTGTGTTCTTTTAGTTAGTAAGTAATGATGTAATTCACCAGAGAGGTGTTAGTTCAAAGAACGTGTTCTAGTCAAAGAACGAACGATTGGCTGATCAACCCGACTTCCTTTTTATCTGCACAGTAAATTGTGTCCTTCTGGCTTGTGCTGATATTTGCATATGTTTAAAACAGGTAGCGCTATTTAAAAAATCGATGTGGTTTGTTTCCGCAGTCCTCCAGCGCGCTGGCAGTGGGGGCCGCGAGACAGAGCGGCCGTGCACGCTTCCGCGCGTCAGGATGAGAGTTTTCCCCACGCCGCGTTCCCTCAGCAGCAACAGCAGCAGCAGCACCAGGCCGTTCCTGTAGAGGAGACGAGGCAGTACAGCCAAGCCGGCGCTCCACCCCGCATGCTCCATCCATCCACACACCCGCCGCAGCAGACGTCCATCATGGTGGACCTTCATGAACAAGTAGGCTTCGCATCGTCAAGATGACCTGCCGTTATTTACGTTTTCATACTGGTTGGATCAAGGTCTAGTCTTCGTCCTTGTGCTGTTTTGTGTTTCTTATTTAATTCTAATTTGTGCTCTCGTTAAAAACATTTTTTTCCTTTTCCCATTAAAGATGCACCAAGGATCCGTTCCGATATCTTACACAGTTACCACAGTGACGACCCACGGCTTTCCCATGCACACGGGGCAGCCGATCCCAGCGTGCAACGCGCAGCAGCTCCCAGCATGCTCGGTAATGTTCAGCGGACAGCTCTCTCTGCTCTGCTGCCTTCCTCCTCCTGTGAGTTTAAACAAGGAAGAGCCGGAAGCGTCAGTGCCGTCTGTGTAGAGCGCACATCTCACTCCAGCTCCAGCTTAACGGCAGCTTAAAGGAACTCTTTAACCAACTTTGGGCTTGCTCCTACCGCTGCAGTGCTTTGGTCAAACAGTTCCTTTAGCGCATTTAGATCAGAGCATCATTAAAGCCACTTTGCATTATTTATCTCTCTTTCATCTAAGAATATCTATCGAGCCATCTGCTTAATTCATCGCATCTGTTTTGTCAACATGGCAGCCTCCACGCTCGTATTGTGTGTTCTGAGTGCGTTATGTTGTCCGAAACGGGTCGGGCTTTTTCAGAAAAATGGCTGATTGGTCATTATGTGTGTGTGTGTGTTTGCGTTTTTAAATATTAAGCAAGTCAGCAGTTAACATTGTGAAATGTATAGCATCAGGTATTGTTCCTGTCCAGAAGCTGATTCTTTAGAAAGCTCACAATCTACATCTTGATAGATAATCAATAATTTGTGGGACAGGATGCATTTCAAGCAGGCAGCAGTTCGATATAATGATTTAAAGATGTTTCAGCGTGATGCAAGTGCTAGGTCTTTAAGGGGACTAACTACCCCACACTGCAAGACCAAAGGGGTGGAGTCAAAGCTAATTCTGTTTCCTCTAGTCTAATTCAGCTCCTTCTACCCCAGCAGAGGCCAATTTAATTGGGTGGAGTCAAACCTAGTTCAGCTCCTCCTATCTTTGTGGAGTCAAATTCAAGGGGGTGGAGTCAAACATAATTCTGCTCCTCCTACCCTAGTAGAGTAAAAATAAAGGGGGTGGACGCCAGCAAGGTCAAGGGGTGGAGTTAAACTGTTATCAGCCCTCTTAACTCCAGGAAAGTCAAAGTAAAAGGGGAGGAGTCAACCCTAATTAGCTCCGCCTATCATTGTAGAGTCAAGGGGTGGAGTCATACCGAATTCAGCTCCTCCTACCTCAGCATAACTGTTACCAGCTCCCTTAACTCCAGTAGAATCAAAGTAAAAGGGGAGGAGTCAACCCTAATTAGCTCTTTCTACCCCAGCAGAGTCAAATTCAAGGGGGGTGGGGTCAAACCTAGTTCAGCTCCTCCTACCTCAGGAGAGTCATAGTCAAAGGGTGGAGTCAAACCTAGTTTAGCCCCGCCCATCATTGTAGAGTCAAGGGGGTGGAGTCATGCCTAATTCAGCTCCTCCTACCTCCGCATAATCAAGGTCAAGGGGTGGAGTCAAACTGTTACCAGCTCGCTTAACCCCAGTAGAATCAAAGTAAAAGGGGAGGGGTCAACCCTAATTAGCTCTTTCTACCCAAGCAGAGTTGAATTCAAGGGGGTGGAATTAAACCTAGTTCAGTTTCTTCTACCGCAGCAGAGGTAAAGTCAAGGGGGTGGAGTCAAACCTAAATCGAGGGGTCACTTTTCAAGGGGAACTTTTGAATTAGACTCCTTCTACCCTAGTAGAGTCTGAGTCAAGGGTGAGGAGTCAAACCTAATCAGGCTCCGTCTACCCAGTTCTACCCCAGTAGTCAAGGGGTGAGCCCCAGAACAATCAACTCCAAAGGGGTGAAGTCAAACCTAATTCAACTCCTTCCTTTAATGTCCAGGGTTGGAGGAGTCTTGTGTGTTTTAGGCTGGAAAAGTGTGTTTTATTGCTGTGTGGATTAGGACTAGTTTTAAAATCAAAGTTGGATTAGGTCCAGCTCCACCCCTGGATCTTTGGATCTCCTCTGGTTCCTCCATGTTGTTGCCCCAATTGAGACACTACATCAGGAGTGTCGAGCTGTATCCAGAAGGGGCCGTGTGGGTGCAAGCTCTCATTACAACCATGCAGAAGCCACTCGTAATTAGTCGTTGTTGGTTTTCAGTAGACTCTCGGGTGTAACTTCTGCATCCACATGGTGTTCTTCTTCAGTTACCGTTCAATCACGTGACGCTCATATCGGTGTGTGTTTGTGTCTCTGCAGCTGATCCAGGCGTGCACCATGCATCACTTACCCGTATCCTACCAGGCCTTTCCGCCCCTCATCTCCAGCGAGCATTTCCTTCTGCACCCGAGTCCTCCAGTGGCGGCGCATCAACCTCCGGCACTGGCGCCACTCAGCCACTTCATCCCCTTGCAGCCCCAGCACCCGCGCATGGTGAGCCACTCACTCACTCACTGGGGCAAGTCTCCTGCCCTGTTCAAATTCTCACTTGTGGACTGTGATAACACGCATAACGCGCTTGAAATTCAGCGTGCAACTGATGCACACTACGATAGCAACTGTTTTTTATTTTTTATTTTTTTTTAACCCATTTATAGTTCAGACTTTTGTGCAAAACAAGCTTCCCCTTATCTTCCTTAATGTTAAAACGTAGTTGTTCTTCGTACCCTTGTTCCTATGTGCGTGTTCATTTGTCGTCAGCATTTTGGAGTGAAAATACCGTTTGCATTTGCGTCTTCCTCAGCCCCTGCAAAGAGTGGACAACGAAGTGGACCTGAGAGGAGAGCAGCACCATCTGGGAACCTTCTCGTACCCTGCGGCTCATCACCCACCAGCAGCCATGCCGCCCTCCGTGCCCCTGCAATACCACCTGCCACAGGAACCCATACATCAGGAGCTGCCGTTTGCGGTGGTGAGTGGAACAAAAAAAATAATAACAATAATCAGGGAATTCTCATGTACAGCATCATAACCACACTGAACTGAACAGGATCTTCATGACGTGTATTGTTTTTGGTTTATTTTAGACGTATCCACACATGCTGCCCAGACGTGGGAGCGGCCAGAGGTATCGCTTACAGCAGCCGCTGCCTCCTCCGCCCCCTCCTCCGCCCTACTACCCTGGCTTCCTCCCTTACTTCCTGTAAGAGTCTTCTCCACATACGTCCACGTGCACAATAAACCCTATTTAACTTCTATTCTACAAAGATTAGTTGTAGTTCTGTAGTCTGTATTTCTCTACAGGAGAACTTATTTCCTCGGTAGAGGGTGTGATATAATATGAGCCGTTATGTTTATATCACTACAAAGTATTAATTATAGCAGCATTATAAAAACGCTATCAACTTCACGCCATCAAATCAGATTGGGATTCGAATCAGGGTTCGGTAAATGTTGAGTTTTTGGGTGTGATTTAGCTTTTACACACCTAAAATGTGTGCCTAGGTGTTTCAGGGATAACGTGAGTTGTTTTTTGCGGCATGTCTGTGTCCAGCTCGATGCTTCCCGTGCCTCCGACTGCTGTGGGTCCGGCTATCAGCTTGGACCTCGACGTGGACGATGTAGAGATGGAGAACTACGAGGTGAGACCTGAAAGCTTTCCACTCGAAATGTTTTGAATTTTTTTTTTTTTATCATGTCGTGTCTGTTCTGACTATATTTATCGATAAGATAGATACAATAACCAAGTCTGCTGGGTGTCCTGATAACTTTCCATCATTGATGATAATCAGTGTTATTCCGTTCTCTCCTCCCCCCCAGGCGTTACTGAATCTCGCTGAGAGACTCGGCGAGGCGAAGCCTCGAGGGCTGACGAAAGCCGACATCGAACAGCTTCCGTCCTACAGGTTCAACTCGGAAAAACACCAATCAGAACAGACTCTGTAAGTGTGATTGACGGAGACAGGAAGTGCTGAGGGATTTCAACATCTGAGATCCTACTCATGGGTGATTTATTTAATTTTTTTTTCTTTTTATTCATCTTTTTCTTTCCCTCCTCTCAGGTGCGTCGTGTGCTTTAGTGATTTCGAGTCAAGGCAGCTACTTCGAGTATTACCCTGTAATCACGAGTTTCACGCAAAGTGTGTGGACAAGTGGTTGAAGGTGAGTTTTTCTCAGAGTCGCGCCTTTATATCCGTGCTTCTGTAATATTTTCATTTGTCTGATTGCATTCTCGCTGTCGCGCAGACCAACCGCACGTGTCCCATCTGTCGCGCGGACGCTTCCGAAGTCCACCGCGATGTGGAGTGAGTCCCCGGGCCTTTCGTCCTTCACTGGATTATAACAGCACAAGACCTTGGAGTGTGTGTGTGGTGGGAGCAGCAGGCACACACACACACATAAAAAAAACACACTTACACTCTTCTCACATAACACACGTGCGCACCACCCAAACTCCCGGCGGAAAACGTCGAAGCATCTCCTACACACTCCGACCGCCCCGCCCTGCCACGCCCCGCCCTTCTTCACCACCACCACCCTGTACTCAGACCTTCGACCAATAAGCAATCTTGGAATTTGTACGGATTGTGTTTAGACCTCCGCTGTGCTTCTCACGCAAGCTACTGCCTCCTCTGAGCCCGGCGAACTCCCACAAAAAAAAAACCCAGTTTGGCGTTTTCAAGCCCCTCCCTATCGTTATTATTATTATTTTCATTTTTTATTTTTTTGCCGATTCCAAAGATTAACGTGTGTGGTGTTGGCATCTGTTTACACGGTTGAATGTGTTCTTGCTGTTCGCTTACGAATAATCCAAGCTGTGCTTTAGTGATGTTAAGGGAGAGAGACCTGGGAAGGGTTTTTTTTTTTTTTCCAGAGGACCTCGCTCAAATCAGAAGAAGGAAGGGAGGAAAAAAAAAACACCAGGCAAATGAGGTTTGTCCATTCCACTGTCTTTTGGAGGGGGAAAAAAACAAGAAAGAAAAGAATCAAACCTGATCATTAGCTGCATGTTTGTATAGGTGATGGGCTGAAGTGACTTGTTAATAATGTATGTTTTGCAATAATGTATTAATGATTCTTTCAATAGCTCTATCCCGGCTTCGCTAAGGTCAGCGCGAACGGCGGCGTTTTTTTTTTTTTTTGAGCTACCGAAGGGGGGGAAAAAGACACACACAAGTACTGAAAACTTGGAACAGGATTGATCATATGAATGAACCAGACGTGTGTGTGCGTGTGTGTGTGCGCGCGTGTGTATGTATGTATGTCTGCTCCTGGGCCTCATCGCTGTGGAGTTTTGCACTGTTGCTGCACTGGAAAAAGGTCACAAGGATGAGGACCTTGTTGCGACCTGTGACCTCTGGCCGCCTCCCAACCTGGCTGGACTGCTCGGGGAAGCCCTCCTCTCCTCTCCACTCCTACTCCTACTACTCCATCCTTTCCTTTTACTCTCTTCTGGATGGTTTCTCACAAGACTGTTGTGTGGTTTGTGATTATTATTATTATTATAATTTTTTGTTTTTAGGTTTAGCAATACTCTTTCGACTCGACGAGCTTCTTGCTGCATTTCACGCGCAGGTTCAGCGGGACGGCGCCGAAGGGAATTTCACTTCCGCCTCACGTCCAAACAAAACAAGACAAAAAAAAAAACTGACTTTGGAAAAGGTGCAGTCCCTTCTGCAGAAAGCAATATGTGCAATGTGTGTCTGTCCTGAACAAATCCTTTAGATATTTTTTTTTTTTTTTTGGTGATTTGTGTTTTGTTTTTTTTCCGGAGGACCGGGCTTTTCCTTCTCTGTGAGCCAAATATTCAATAATTCAATACACTCTCCAAGGATACAGCTCTGCCTTCTTTAAGACGTTGACAAGCACAAACTTGTTACTAATCGTTAAAAGAAAAAAAAACAACAAAAAAAAACAAGTGTAGTCAGTTGAACTTGTTTTAGATTTTTAAAACTGGTGTTATTTATTGGTTTTATCTTCAGGATCGAGGGGCGGAGCACCGAAACGAAGTATCTTCGGTGCGGGGGGCGGGGCCGCGGTATAGCAATGTGAAGTCACGTAAAAGTTTATCTAATCGCCGTCTTGCGGCGAGACAAAAAAACAAAGAATGTGGGCCACGCGCCCCCCGTAGCGCATCCTCGACCATGCTTGTGTGTGCCAGCTGACTGTAGTGATCCCACGACGATTCAAAGAGAATTAAAAAATTTTTTTTTTTTAGAAAATGCACTGTAAAACCTGCTCAAGCGCTTGGTTCGCTCTGCATAGACTCCCAAAAAAATATAATAAGTAGGGGGAAAAAACAAAAACGGGGATGAAATGTTGTAATAGCGTGTTTTTTTGCTACGCTAATTATAGGATACAAATATAAATACATAAAAAAAAGTATCTAAAAATATATTCTTGCTTCCTTGTGTACACCGAGTAGCAGTTCTAATCTGACTCGCTTTGAGGGACGTCGCCGTGATTTTAGCATGCGAGTCTGAACCGACGCTAACTCGCAGGTGAGAATAAATGGAGAAAAAAATAAAATAAAAAAACAACATACACAAGCCATTGTGATGAATTTAAACCACACTTTTGATATTAACATGTATACATATCCGTTCACTGACGTATATTTTAAGAAGATGAAGAAGAAAACAAAAAAAAAAAAGAAAGAAAACTCTCAGGGCCTCTCAGTTAACTTCAAATAAAAGGAAAACAGGCGGAAAGGGGCGGATCCGAACGTTTCTCAGTTTTCCTCAGGCCGCGCATATTTTACCCGTAATCCTTTTTAACAGTATTTATCGTCGCAAGTGTTCAAGAACGGCATGCGAAGAAAAACAAAAAAACCGACAATAGGCAACATGTCAATCATCCGAGTGTTACTCAGACATGTCTGTGTTTTTTTATTCGTACGTAGAACTCGTGATCCTGTTCAAGGAGGAAAAAAAACAATTTTTTGTAAAATTACATTTGAAAGAAGAAAAGAGACGGCCGAGCGCGTTATCCTACCTAGACCACTCTTCCGGATATTAAACAGTGTTTTTGCATGGGGTGGGGAGGGGGAAAAATGTATTTTTAATTTCAGTGGAATATATAGACATGTGTGGGCGACTATTTAATCGTGCACAGTATGCATGCGTGTCTTAACCAGATCCCGGCTGGTTTAATCCTTCGTTTGTTTTTTTGTTTGTTTGTTTTTTTTTTCAGGAGAAAAAATAAACATTTTTTTTTGGCTTCCGGTTCCGGGGATTTTCCGGCTCAGCTTAAAACTGCCATGCGTCGTACTGCACAGAACCGAGCGAGACTTTTTACGAGAACAAAAATAAGAAAATTAAATTATATAATAAACAAACGCTAAAGCCGATCACACGATTAGCAACGCGCTTGGCTTGGTTGTAGACGGCGAAGTTCCGCAATTCTTTTGGCTCTCGATGCTGACACATTCGTGCTTCTGCTGTTGCCTCAGCGACTGAAACTTTGCCTGGAAAAACTCGATCACTGAAAGCCATATAGTGAAACGGTGCTAGATGTCTGTCGCTCCATTCACATTTACAGGAATGCAATAGTGTGTGTGCTATGACTTATGACTCTCACGTACTCTTTATAGCATGCCGTGCTAGTAGTTGCCCCGGAAACGCTCAGTTAGCAACGTTCGACGGGTTTTTAATTTAAAATGAAAAAAAAAACAATTTTTTTTGACTGAGAATCTCTTTTAACTGTTAAGCGCGGGATGGCGCCATCGGTAGCGCCGTCCTTGCCACGTAGTATCGTATTTTACTGCCCGCGCGATCACATCAGAGTGCATCTGCCTTAAAATCTAAAAAGCGTGTATTAAAGGGGACTTAAAAACGTTCGTCTTGCTCTCACCAAAACTTAATATGTACCTGCCATAGGGTCTTTTACCTTAAACAAGCACTATCTGTAAATGTTATGGTTTAAAGGAAAAAAAACTATTAAAAAAAAAAAAAAAAGAATTCAGCTGCCATACACATAAGCATTTTAGCTTTTTTTTTCTGGGTGGGTGGATGATTAGGGTGGAGGATACGGGCCGGAGGGATAAGACCCGAGGGGGACGTGACGGCTGTTTATATACTGTACTCTTATTTAGATTTATAAGCAAATTTTCACAATAATCTGATTCCTTGAACCTCAGTGTTACCTGTACTGAAAAGAAAAAAAATACACATACACATGAAAAAAAAAAATACATAGAATCTTGTAGTCTTTCTGTGACCTGATTAATAAATAATCTCACAGCTTGTGTGGTGCAGTTGTGTTCCAATAAGCAGCTCCGACTCTTTAGGACTTGTGATTTGTTGATTGCTCCGTAGATGCCACTGATTGTTTACCAATATGTTTTTTTTTTTTTTTTTCCTTTTCTCGCTGTGGGCTCGTGGATTGTTTACTTGTTCTAATACTCGCCCTGGCCTGTAGGGGGGGGAGGGGCACCGTGGATACCCCGGTGACCCTGTCCCGCCCAAATCGATGACCACCACCGCCGCCCCGGGGCCAACAACAGGGCCACACCTGTTCTGTGTTAGGTTTTGTTTTTGTTTTTTTGCTTTGGTACTTGCACATTTACAGTTACCTCATTTTTGCCATGTTTGTATTTGGAAGAAAGAAAAAAAAACACAGCAAAAAATAAAAAAGCTAATATATATATTATATATAGGAAATGGTTCTTAATGCTATAATTTTCATTCCATTTGAATCATATTGTTTGTAGCATTTAACATATAACTAGGTATAGTGTATTATTATATACACGTCTGTATACTGATTGAAATTTTTAAGATTTGTACTTTTTTTAAATGAAAAAGTTGCTAGTTCTGCTTTACCGAGTAGTGCAATCATATTTTTTTTAATTGTTGTGGCTGATTTGAGAGGGTTGTTCACTAATAAATGTATGATGTATACCAATACTACGCAGGCTTAAGTACATCCATGCTTTAAAACAGATCACAATACAGCTGGTTTACCATTATATCACGGTTATCTGTCTGAAGCTTTCTTACACACACACACACACGTTCTCATTTCTGCAGGACAAGCACATCAAGCTTGATCTTTATAATAATAATAATAATAATAATACAGACTACACCCAGAGTTTTTATATATGTAATGGCTATTAGAAATGAAGCGCGAGCGCACTTCTGTCTGCTGAGTCAGACCACAGTGTTGAACTGGATCCCCATCATCTCAGGACAGGATCATAGCATTTTTGTTTTTCCCAAAATAATGATGCGCTGAAGTAAATGACTTAACCCGTGATTTGGTATAATTTTTATTTTTCCTCCTGCACAAACCTACAAAATGAAAAAAAAAACAACATGGCTTAAAAAGGTTAGCATGAGAACATTACCAGAAGGCAAACGACAACAACAACATCGGTTTTAAAATGTTTAATTTAGAATAGGAAAATTACATCTTTACATGAGCAGCCCGTTCAGGATGAAAAGACGTGAGGCGTTTATGAATGACCACAGGCACACTATGGGCAGACTTTACTACTAATAACGTACACGGCCACAGAGGAAAACCTGTGGCCCCGCCCCCCCTCCCCCCTCCCTCCCATCACCTTAACACCCTCGTTATGGTCATTGTGTCGTGTTAAGCTGATCAACTTCGGTTTGCTTTAAAACTAAATGAAAAACAAACAACTGGGCTATTATGATGGATCACGCTTGTCTTTAAATATCTAGGTCATATTTACAACAAACAAGGCTGTTCACCTTCCAGCGTTACCCGTCAGGTGGGTGGGGCAGATCCATGTTTATTCAAAAGGGAGATTCGGCGATCCCTTGCACGCGGTGGCCGTTGTCACAGAGCCGGACAGAACGGGGGGGCCGTGTGCAATCGTGTACGTGTGAGGAAGAAGCGGAGGGGTTTTTTTTTTGTTGTTTTTGTTTGTTTTGGGCTGAATGTCAATCGTCTGTGAGGTCCTGCACGAAGAGAACCTCGGAGCGGCTCAGACCGGCTTCCTTTAGTGTCGGAGGGTTCGGCTGCTCCTCCGTGGGCAAACACGGCAGCACGCGGCGCGGGAAGTTCGTCGCGATCTGGAATTTCTCCGGTGACTCTTTCAAGGAAAACACAAAGTCGTGGATTACCTAAGAAGGAAGAACGGGAAAAAAACAAAATTAACTATTTTTTAAAAACACATCCTCATGCTAGTTCACAAGGTGGGTTGTGTGTGTTTGTGTGTGTACGAGTTTATGTGCTTTACCGCCAGAGACTGGGAGAAGAGGAAGCGCCGTTTTACGCGGGTGTCGTTAGGCAGCTTGAACATGATTTCCACGCAGTCTGGGTCAGCCTGCGGCGGCTCGGGGGGGAGACACTTGGACTTGCGCTCCTTTTCTTCGACGAGTGTCTGAACACACACACACCAAACATACATACAAATAACTTAATTGCTCCTGCACTGTTAGACACACAGATCCACTAATAGTGATTAGGACGTCAGTGCCAATATTTATCTTAAGAACGAGTGGCTGGTCAGAATACACTGTACAGTCAGTAACCATGTACACAGTATCATGTACTCCATCAGTTCAGTCCCAGAGCACAGTTTTATAGAAATCGATGTCCACTTAAAATCAAGTGCATTTTAAAACACTCTGATCACAAATAATCTTGAAGGAAGTATGCCTTCATTTTTATTTTACAGGTAGTCCCCGACTTACAAGCAAATTCTGTTCCGGGAGCACGTTCGTAAGTCCGATTTGTCCTTAAGTCAATCAAAGTGCATCTTGTACGGATTCGACATGAATATACAATGTAAATCCACTTTACTAAATCTCTGTCCCCTTTCCCCACACTGTAACTGCGCGTACTAAAACGATGTCTCACAGTGAAATGTTGTCTCTGCACCTTTGAATCGCAAAGGGAATCCCGGACACTATTTTGTCGTAGAGCTGTTTTCCACTGTATTGGATTGTGAACGCCAAAAAAAAAAAAAAAAAAAAACTGAAAAGAACAGACATTTTCTATCACCGTGCTCCTGGACTGATTCATTAAAAACTGGTGAGGCCAAATAATTTCTCCCGCATCGGTATCCAGTGCACAGAAGGGTCTTTTTGTTGTTGTGTACAATCACACTTCTGTGATTAAACTGGAAGGTCTATTTATACCTGTGGAAATTCGTATATCTTCAATTTTCTTAAGTCGGGGACTACCTGTATACTGAAATGCAACAAGCTTACACTAATAATATAATAATTATTTCCCCAAAAAGATATTAAAAAGGGCTACAATACTAAACTACCAACACAAAGCATCTTGTTTGATAAATGCATTTCCTCGTGTTGCACGTTTTCAACAAAAGAAAATGATGAGGCACATATTTAGAAACGAGAAGCGTCTCATGAGCAGAAGAGGTGTAGATTAAAAGCAGGTTCTCACCCTCTGCCTCCTCTCTTCGGCTAGGCGTGTCTGACGCGCTGCCTCTTCCTCTTGCCGTCTTTGTTCCTGCTCCTCCTTCTTTTTGCGGTCCTTCTCCTGATCGGCAAGCAGAGAGGCCTGGTACGCCTCGTCCTGCTGCTGCCGCAGCACCTGCGTCTGGTTCCTCTCTTCTCTGAAAGAATCGGGATACGTTTTTTTTTTTTAGGCTTTGGAGGTCTGCACATCTAACATTTATGTACTAAAAGAAATACGTTTATTTCCCTGTTACCTTTCGAGCCGTTCGGACATCAGGTACGTCTGGTTGGCCTCCATGATGAAGTTGAGCTGGTTGATGAGATCCTCGGGCTGGATCACTCCCTCCAGCCTTCCCACGACCGTCATCTTGCGATCCTTCAGCATGATCATGGCCAGGAATGGATACGTGTTCTCCCGTAACGCCTGAGACACTGAGGACAGTCATGACAGACCATGGGTAAACACATCGTCTGCATATAGATTACTGTAAACTGAAAAACGTGTTCAAACGAGATTAATTTACCTCTGTATCCTTCAGCCCTGCTAGTCGAGCACGCCCAGAACAGCATCCGCGTGTTGACGAAGGTCACTACCTCTTCACTGCATAACGTGTTTCTATAAATTGAAAGGAAAATAAACAACGTGGATTCACACAGTGTGTATATAAATCGAGCAAATAAATGGACACTTCAGTAAACCGAGTTCAAACCTGCAGAATTCGTCAGTGTCCTGGTGGTCTTCACCATGAAGATAAACTAACAGGTAGCGGAGTTCCCGCTTGGCATCATTCAGAGCCTGAAAGATGCAATAAAATCTTCATATACAGTCTTATATTGAAGTGCTCTTTCCATGATACTATGTGACTTAGGGTTTGCCTACCTGACTATACGTTCCCTGGTAGAAAACAGGATGCGACCTTCCGTATTTTTCCTCAAAACTATGCATAAAGGACACAACGTCTCCGACGGGATCCGTGACGCGACCCCGTGGATCCGGCCTAATAAATCTCAGGGCAAACCTGAGTACAGAGACGAGACAAACCTGAATTCCAAACTATGAAACGCCAAGGGATGTAGTTATTCACACAATACGTAGTTCTTTACCTGAACGGGATGTCTGTGTGTTCTAAATCAAAACTAAAACTAATATAAATTAAAACTCTGTAGCCAAATTACAATTATCGCTGTATGAGGTTTCAGAAAATCACAAATCCTGACAACGCAGGGATTCATTTTCGTTAATTGTTATTTGTAATTTCAACCCAAAAATGATTTGCGGTTAACTACAACTGAACTTATGAATCAAGATCTTCTGAATTTAGGTTTTTGAAAAACTCCATATAAACTGAAGCTTAGAAGCACAAAACACTTGGAGAAAATACACCATATTGCTAAAAATATTTATTCACCTTCACATTCGCATATGAACTTCCAATTTTTAATCCATAGGATTTCATATGATGTTGGCCCTATGCAGCGATAACAGCTTTAAATCATTTGCTGAAGCATTAAGAGTTCACTTCACTTGAACTAAGGGGCTGAGCCCAACTCCTGAAAAACACCCCCCCCCAAAAGTTCCAACCGACAGCGCACCAGTGCACAAAGCAAGATCCATAAAGCGAGCGACTTTGTTGTGGAAGAACTTGACCTGGCCTTGACAGTCCTGACTTCAACCTGACAGAACACCTTTGAATTAAACGAGCCAGGCCGTCAAAAATTTCCAAAAAAACACACACTCCTAAACCTTGTGCAAAGCCTTCTCAGAGGAGTTGAAGCTGATGTGGGCCAACGTCATATTAAACCCTTTGGATTAAGAATTGGATGTTACTCAAATTCATGCGCATGTGAAGGCGCCGAGCAAATACTTTTGGCAATATAGTGTATATGTGCTCATAGATCAACATCATCACCCATAATCATATAATTGTATTTCAGTTTATTAATGTGTTATTACCTGAATATGTCCATAAGTGTGTAATATGTAAACCTGAACGGGAGCATTATCAAATAGTAACTCCAACCTAATAAACCCTGAAAAGAAAAAAAAAAAAAGAGAAAAGAGAAAATGTTACATAATCATTTTCAGAGTGATGTGAAGAGCAGGGACGAACTAGAGAAGCACTCACTCTAGGCTGAGGCCTTGAGACGATATAGCTATACACTCTGTGGTCTCCTGTGTTGACCTGTAAGGGCCTGGCGGGTGGCGGGTTGAACACGCTCGGGACTCCTTCCTGCTCATTTAGTCTGTCTTGTACTGCAGCCTGGGAAAAAAAGAAAAGAATAGAGAGAGATGAATAACAAGTGTGAATAACCAGTGTTTCTCAGAATGAACAACCGGAGAGCAGCTAACGAGATCAACATCTGGCAGCTGTGCTGTGTTTCCGCTTGCTGCTGAGCTGCCTTTGTGTAAAGAGTTAGTGGCATATACACACACACACAGTACTGTGCAGAAGTCTTTAGCCACACCCACATTTCTTTTAAACTAAGTTAAAGAAATATAAAAAAAATATTCGTATTTACTCGGGCAACCTGCAAATTGCCTAAAAAAATAAAAATAAAAATAAAAAAAAAACTATGTACCATCCTCAGCAGCAACCTCATTTCCCCTCATATCTGTTCCATCCATTTAGCAACTAATTACCTAATCATCTTCACCTGTTTCATTTTTTTTCCATCAATCGTTCATTCCTCTTGTTTTACAGTGAGTTGCATTACTGCCACCTTCTGGTCTTGGTCTCCCTCATCTTCCTTTCAGTTTAAATTAATTTTCTAATATACTTTTTACAGTGCATTCAACCTTTCCAAATTTCCATTGCCCCTGCCCTGAAGGAGAAAGGTTCCTCTCCGACCCTCTTTCCTATGAATTGTTATTTCTTTTTTTTCCCCCCACTACAGTGTGGCTTATTAATATTGCATTGTTTCCATAGTAACAGAGTACCCAAAGGCTTGAATGATGGACGCTCGTTTAAAAACGCATGTAGTTGTTGATGAGGCGATGTCCATTGTGAGAAAACGATTAAACGACTTGGGTTTCACCGAAAAGTGTAACGTAAAGCCGAACACACAACAGTAATGGAAATTGTCATCTAGGGTTTATGGTTCATCCTGACATTTTCATGAAATTCAGTTATAATTTTATTATTATTTTTTTTGTTAATATTGCTTGATTAATCCTCACCTCGATGTTCCAGTTGTGCTGTTCTAACGTGCGCCGGCATTGGTCCATTGACTCCAGTCCTGTCAGGTCCTGTGGAGACGAAAAACAAGACACAGGAAACAGAAAAATAAGTCAGAGAAAGGGTTTACTCTGGAAATGAATGATCAAAAATGTGACAGGCATTAGATGACACGTAAAGAACAACATAGAGAACTGAAGCAAAAAAAAAAAAATAATAATGTACCGAAACTCAACACTGACAGTAATTCGAGCTTGTGACGCTACTGTGCTGCTCAGTGGAAAGCCAAGTGAAGCAAGTTTACCTTTTTTTTGGTATTTTTCCAAGATTTAAAAAAGACATAGCAAGGACAATAGCAAGAAAAAAGGGGAGCCGCTTTCAGTTTTGTTTTTAAAGCAGCTGATGCCAAGGAGAATCATACATTTAGGGTTAAAGTGCCCCTATTATGCAATTTTAAAGGTTGCTAATATTGCTTTATGAGTCTCTTAAAACAGGTTTACATGTAT
>JAQMYK010000008.1:24007214-24025814 GCA_030014345.1 Clarias buthupogon
TCTCACTTTTCCTGGATGCACGAATGGGTTGGGACCCACAGGAAAGAGACATTTTCGCTTGTCTAACTAGTTTTGAGTTAGCTAACAAGTTATTATGCACAGGGTACTGGTGGCTGTATCTTGTACTAATGATTGTTAGTGCTGTTATTCAGTATTTTGTTATCTACTGCTTCTTTTAGCCTCCATGGCCTTGTTGTTTGGATAGTTTGTTATTGTTTTCAGCTCGTAATTATTTTTAACAACTGTGACTTGGTATTGGATAATTATGAATAAGTACATATAAATATATAAAGTATATATAAATTATGTCCCGATCTCATAATTCAAAGACAGTAGAGATGTTTATTAACTGGCAAAATTGGTTTATCTCCTTTCTTTCTTTGTTATTTATTTAGTTTTAACAGAGCCAGGGAGGATAAAAGAAGTGGTAGATAGCAAAACACAGAAGATAAATAAATAAATAACACACTGGGAAACCAACCAAACAAACAAATAATAATAACACTGAAAGTTTTCCCCTGTATTTCCTTGATATGCATCATACAGGTAAATATAAACAGTATATATGTAAAATTCAAAAAATGTGAAATTCTTTAAATAAAAAAATTATTTAAAAAAATAATAATTTTTTTGTAAAGTTGATGAATTCTAAATATCTTATATAGTAATATTTAAGGCAATAAATTAGTGTATACTATAAAAATTTATGAATAAAAATTACATTTATTCTAAAATATTTATCCTCCTCCTCCTTCTTGTAGTCAAAAAAGTACGTTTTTAAAAGAAAAACAAAACCCAGGAAAGTAACTTTGAATAAAAACAAGCATATCTGATCAGCAGTTTTCTGTATTCTTTCCGAACTGTTTTCTGTATTTGTTTGTTTGTTTCATGTTGCGTAATCAAACCGCGTCGCTCACGTCTCATAGCTACAGCGCATGCGCGACACTTTCACGCATGCGCAGTACAGACACGCAGGTGCACCGTATCAGATGGTCCAACATGGCGGCAGCACCCGGGTCTGTAGGACGAGCCTCAGCGCGAGACAGCTCCCCGTCTGTCGCCGCTGCTTTCGACCTGTCCGAGCCGCCGGTTATAGACGGCTTCAGTCCTCTCCCGAGGCCCAGAGAGGAGGGTTTCAGAGACAAATTCATCCGGAAAACCAAGGAAAACCCGTTTGTCCCCATCGGTGAGTTACAAACAAAACAAAACAACGAGTTGTAGTTTAATAAACACTCCGAGCTGCTGTTAGTGTTAATAACACTTTAATAAAGTTTACCTCAGAGGTCTGTTTTTGGTTAAAGCGGTGCTCTGAAGTTGTTTTTTTGTCCTTCCTGAGACGCTGTTTAAGTCTGTGGCTAATCTGTGACCTCTGTGTTTCTAAAAAATAACATTGCAGTATTTGGATCATTACATGGTGTTTACTCAGTGTAACCATTTAAATTACATTATTTTTGCAATATGAAATATAATGTACGCATGACACTATAATGACTTTCATAATTAGGAAAACATTTGCACCGGTGCTATGTTCACAAGTTTGTTTGTTTTCTTCATGTAAATCTGTCTAATTGAATTCTCCAGCGCGCCCCCTGCTGGAATCTTCTGGTAACACGCGTAGTATATCTTCAAGTACAGTGTATATGTATTTTAATACTAAATCTATTGCTATATGTTATAGATTGGTATATTATGATAATAATATTATTCATATAAATACATCATACTATTTTTCTTTTCCTGAATTCTGAATAATTATTTTTTTTGACTGACTCTGTGTTTAAGGTTTATTTCAGGCTTAACAGATCAAACTCTAACAGTATAAAATGAGATGAATGCACTGCAAAGCGCTGAACGCTCACGAGAGGGAACAGATTGTTCCTAAACATTTGCTTCCTTTCCTGTTTCACCCAGAGGGATTTATTGATGTGGACAAGACTCCCACTAGCAAGCAATCCTAAACAGGAAATGACAGTTTAAAATCAGGAAAACGGTCTTTCAAACCCCAAACACAAGTCTGAGGTGTTTAATATGGACATGGACGACTTCTGGTCCTTACATAAAATATTCAGCGACTTTGTGTAGTGTTACAGTCTGAGACTGTATAAAGTGTTTGAAATTACCAAAAATAGCTTCTGGTATTGATTATATTATTTCTTATTATATAATCATGACCTATTGATGAGACATCCTTAACCTGAATGAAACTGGTGGCCAGAGGAAAGCCATTACTGCGAAGCAAGAAACAGTCAATCCTTTGTCAATTGTAGTCAATTGTACCGATATGAAGCATTTAGTTTTTTAACTGTACGGAAGTAAATGATGATAATATAAAGTAATTTATATATAGTAATAAAATTTTTTGGGGGGATTTTCCCCCCCATTTTTCTCCCTAATTTAGTCGTGTGAAATTCCTCCCTGTCACTAGGGGGCCCCCACATTAAGGCTACTACTACCACTCAGCCGGGAGGCTGAACCACGTGACGCCAGCCGACCGCATCTTTTCGAACTGCTCGCTCACGCACCACTAGGGGCGGCGTAACACACTCGGAGGACAGCGTTATCCACTCCTTCCGCGTGCGCAAGCTCACAGACGCCCCTGATTGGCTGTAGAGGGAGTGTGGGAGCGCTCGGCCAATCAGCTCTCTCTAGACCTTCGGCTGTGAGAAGTTACAGCATCACCTGGGAACCGAACCAGCGATCTCCGGATGATAGGGCGAGCACTTGACCACTGCGCCACTCGGAGGCCAAGATAAAGTAATTTTGAAGAGATTCGAGACTGGGACAGAGGAACACCTTCTAACAGGACGACGAGTCTGATCATGCTCATCTAGATCGGTTCAACAACACGGCTCTGCTTGATCTAACAAAGAAGAGAGAAGGTGCAGAAATCTCCAGATCCAGATGTGCCGAACTGATGATGTCCTGCTGGTTTTATGTATTTTTGGATCTCTCATGATTTACTCCACCAGCGTATAGTGTGTTCCTTTGTTCAGCATGCAACAAATCACCTTGGGATTCATCTCAGAAGTGTTTACTTGAATAATTTGAATAAGGACACGACCAAAAAATGATAAAGGATCAGACTTGTATGCTTTGTATATGTATGTATGTATTTAATTAGCGTGTTGTTTCCTGCCCTTCAGGTTGCCTGGGCACCGCGGGAGCGCTGATGTACGGTCTCCGTGCCTTTAAACAGGGGAAGACCCGCCAGTCCCAGTTGCTCATGCGCACTCGGATCTTCGCCCAAGGGTTCACCGTCGTCGCCATCATCGTGGGCGTCGCCGCAGCGGCAATGAAACCCAAACAGTAACACGAGGGCTTCGGAGTTGGAATCCGCCCACACATTTTCCTCACACAAGCGACCGCAACTGACTGATTTAATCTTTTAAACAAGTGTTTTTCAGTCGGCTCTGGTTGAAGCCTGTGTATAATGGCTGAGTGCTGAGAGAGTGTGGATAGACGTAAAAAGTTTTTCGCCTATTTTTCTTTCTATATGTTATACAATTTTACAGCTTTATCTATTTTTCTGTTTAAGATTCCAGACAGAGTGTCTGATTATATATAAAGTGAACTAAATTAGTTGAGTTTTGCACTGGAGATGTGACATGAAGCCTGCGAGACTAAGACTACCTATAAGGTACAGGAATCACCAGGGAGCAGCTGATACAATATTATCACTCTCTGTAGCGATTCTGTAAATGTCATGATTTGATATTCTTTTTTTTTTTTTTTTTTACTTTTTGTTACGATTCTAAACAGACATCAATTCGCTCCCACCGCACAGGATGCTTTGCTTCCTGAAAATGTGTAAATAATGTAAAAGTGCACCACCTGTAGGATTACAGAGGAATTACAACATATTTCCACCTCAATCATATATAAATGAAAGAATTGTATTAAAATCAATTTTGGAGTCAGTTTTCAACATATCTGTACTAGCTATAATTTTGTTACACATCTAAGAAGTGATATTTCAAATGAGATTTTCTCAAAGCTGTGCAAATTCGGTATGACCCAATAAAGCAACAAATCTCACAAAAGCTCGGATGTTTCCTTGGACCAATCCAGTCACACTTAGCGTGTAAAGGTTCTTCAGGTCCAGATTGGAATTAGAACCATGTCTAATATTTTTTGTTATTTATTCATAAAACCCTTTTAAAGACGCTATTTGACCTTGATGTGACCTTGACCCTGTTTGGATCAATCCTAAAAAAAACTCTAATGAGTACATCTAGGGTGACTTGATATAAATCGAGTTCCTGCACATGAGAGCACAAAGCTGTTGCTAAGATACAGGTAGTCCCCGACTTACGAACATTCGAGGTACAAATTTCCGCAGATACAAACGGACCGCGGTTCTACTTCCAGTTCAATCACAGAAGTAGTTCATGTGTATTGTACAAAAAATATAGACACCAGATACAAATATTTACTATTATATACAATATTTTCAGTGTGTAAGTGAATGTTTAAAATGTCTGAAGTGAGGTATAGTGTATGTGTGAGGGTGTTGGAGAAAGGAGTCGGCCTCACCGGTTTCAATTAATCAGTCCGGGAGCACAATGATAGACAAAATGGCGTCTGAGATTCCCCGTGTGACTTAAAGGCGCAGAGACAACACTGTTGCATTTCACATTCGAGATTCATTTCCTTATAGTTTTTAGCCACATGTTGGCAGTGTGGGGAAAGGGGACAGATTTAGTCAAACGTATTAAACTATGGTATGGATATGGTTTAAATCATATATTCATGTCAAAGGCATAAAAGACTCACTTTGTCGGACTTAAGAACAAATCTGACTTACGAACATGCTCCCGTAACTGATCTCATTCATAAGTCGGGGACTACCTGTATATGAATGCTTGAAATAGCTTGTTTTTTGTTTCTATCGCTAAAATGTTTTGATGGTAAAGTTTCTCATAGTTAAAAAAAAAAAAGTTGAATAAACAGTTAACCATGAAAACCGGGTTGTTGATTTTTTTTTATTGAGTTGTGCATGTCAGAACTGCATTTATTTTCAGAAATATTCCCTTACAATTTTGCGTAAACCTCTACCGTGTCCTACCGTTAGGCTAAAAGACTCTCTAACCACGTGAAATACACCTGAGATGACCATCCAGACAAAAAAGAAAAAAAAAAAAAAAGAAAAACACACACACCTAACCCAAAGCAAAGGTGCTTTCCAATCTCCAAGAACTGTCTGGAAAATCGTCCCGTTATACTATGTTCTTTTTTAATTTATCGAGTAATCAGGCATGGATGTACAGTCTTTGGCAGCTGGTAAAACCGCAATCTGTCGCACAAGCACAACAGAGCTGGTTCTCTGCAAGGCAAGTGAATTTCTAATTTTTTAAAAGTGATCTATCTTGAAGAAAAAGGCCTCAAAGCTGGGAAATATAAATAGCCGTAACACTTTTACATCTGCTTAACTGACGATATCGGAGATGGAATACTAATTAAGGCGAAGCCTGGTAACAGTTCTGATACAGGACGCGAGGTGTGTCTGAAAGGAATAAAACAAGACCACCAGTAATAAATAATCCACTAAACACATACAGTATAACCTATCTGAATATAACTGCTAGCTAGTCTCTGGAAACATTCGGATTAAAGTATGGAATAAAAGTCTAGTACTGTATTATCATCCTCATCATAATCAACCTTCAGAAAAGATGCTAAACATGCAGTAAGCACTATTCCGAGCAACAGTATGAGTATACTGGAGGAAAGAAAGGAAATTAAACGAGTCTCGTTTCTGCCGTGGATTTTCGATTCTTAGCTTGATCAGAAGCGTACGATTAAAAAGCGCAATAAACGTTTATTCACAACCATCCTCCGATTGTGTCTTTCTGCTATTTAGTAAATCTAATTAAAGCACATTTTTCCCCCCAAACTGGTGACCAGAGCCCAAGATGGTCCATGAGTTTTTTCGTTTCCGAAAAAGTGCTTTTTGTCTGTTTGTCGGCATGTCGACTCGTTGAGTCGTTTCTTTTTGGTAAAAGAAGGCTGACTCGCATTGCTTAAGGACGTGGAATGTTTCCATGGAAATGTTTTTTTTTAAACTTCCATATATAAAGTAAGAGTACTTCGAGTACTTTTCTTAATTTGTAAGATCAAAGTAGCATTTTCAGGTAAACATCAACAATCATGGTGTAAAATCTAGTTCAGCTGAGAGGGGGGGAAAAAAAAGTCAACGAACCGTTCATGAGTCAAAGGTCGCCTCTTGTGAGAATTGAACGAATGATCACTAATCTGTAGGACGATTTTGTCAATTTCAATTGTTGGCTCGAGTGGAGACTGAAGAACAGACACAGCATCATATTATTGTCATCGTTCTGGGTGTCTCCGGAGGACCAGTTTGGGAAGTACTGCACTAGAGAGAGCCCGGTAATATTAATAATAATAATAATAATAATATAATAAGTGTTAATATAAGGCAAATCAAATTAAATACTATGAAATTCAGCATCCTGTTCCTTATAAAATAGTTTCTTTTGCTAAACACTGAACATCTGACTATTGAGGCGGTTGTACTGCATTTGTTATTCGTCAAAATCCTGATATATTGAACGCGTCTCAAATGCAGTCGGGGAATCAGTCCTGCCTTTTTGTCCACACAGAGTCTCACGTGTGTCAGGATGATTTATGTTTTTATTTATTTTTTTATTATTTTGCTCTACAGTGGTCTGATGTTCACACTCCTGCATTCGACCCTCAACTAGCCTTGTCATGTGGCACGGTTCTGTTTCTTGTAGATATAAAAAAACAAACAAACCCTTAAACGAATCAGAAAAAATGCTTTTCAGTCAGTTGATACAGATTATATGTAACAGAAAGAGAAAAAAAAAAAAAACACCAAGTTTCAATACACCATACACCTTACATGATAGGACAGGAAAGGGGAAAAAAAAAAAAACCCAACCGTTTAGTGTGTGATAAAATAAAGTGCGAGAATGACAGGACAGGACAGGGAGAGATACATGACGAGGGGAAGAGAAGAGAATGGTTGAGACGTGAGGCGGAGTGAAGTGAGACGAGGCCTTTAGCGAGCCAGCGGCGTCTGTTTCAGCGAAATGAGGACCGAGCGCATTCGGGAGACGTCCTTCATTTGGCGGCTCGTCTTGGGGTTGAAGTCGCATAGCCGCGCCACTTTCTCCCACTCGGTGCCAGGGCTGTCGTCGTCGCACTCCTTCAGGAAGGCGTCCTCTGATGCTCTACACACACACACACACACACACACACACACACACACACACACACACACACACAATATAATAATCAGGACGGACAGATTAAGGATCTTTTCACAACAAAACACAGAACACATGCCATGCAATTCACCACCACTAATACAAAAAATGTAAAAAAAAAAATAATACTACTAATAAATGAAAAAACCCACAAATGACAGATTTTCAAGTCATTAATGAACCACGTTGAAGGAGACATGCAGTTTGAGAACATAGCGAGAACTTTAGATACTCAGCAAGAAGACCTCATGCTCAGCCTAGCGAGCGACCTAAAGTAACCTTTCAGATTTTTCTTAATTCTATGCCAATTATTTATTAGTTTCGAAACATCTGACATCACCGCTAGCAAATTTCTTTTTATTATTTCTCTGAAGCATAGTTAAGCAAAAAAAAAAAAAAAGCTGACTGTGAGTCTCTTGCTGTGTATTTGATTAAGAGGGCGGGGTGGGGAGGGGCGAGGCGATGAGGTCATTTCGCGGATTTGTCCTTCGGTGGACAAAAAGATGTGTGACCGGAGACGTACACGAAGCCTATCACATCCGAGTTGGGTTGTTTGTAGAAAGCCTTATCAGCGATCCTAATGCGCAAGCGGGCGAAGGGAGAAAAGAGGAACAAACAGAAACACACAAAGGCAAAGGAAAAAGAGAGAGAGAGACAATTTTACACAAGTTAGACATTAATGAAGACGGAGAATGGTTATGTTGTGAGAAATATTAATGAGAGATTTCTGAGGTTAGTTGGCTAAAACAGCAGCCGTGCTTTTCAGTCTTGTTTTCAGGGAAACAGATAAATCTTACGTAAACAACTAAATTACTGTTTACTGTATGAACTGCAGTTGTGAAGAAAATACAGAAGGTGATGAGAACATGCCGTAACCTGCGCTCCCATTTCCAACCACTAGTCTCGTTAAAGCATAAAATCAAACCTGTGTTTCTGTCTCAGAGCTCAAGTGCTCGATGATGAAAGAATTCAGGTCCAGAACTAATGGAACACGTTCCCGTGACAGAATACATCTCGAATTAATCTGGAATCTGGAAGTCATACGCCCACCTGTATTTCCCCCCCTCCCCCAATCACACCTGGCACATTCATGAGTCAGGACTTTGTTCAGCAGCACGGCTCGTCATCACCTGGAGCGCTCTGCAGCTTGCCTTTTGTTTAACCGTCATTGTGACTAACCAGCTTTTCAACATGCGTGCAAAACCCATGTCGGCCGGCTCCTCTGGGCTCGCGTTAAAGTGGATACAGCTGTTACAATCAAAGCACAAATACCCGTTTTAACAGAAATGACTTGCTTCCAGAACCCTTTTTGAACGGTTCATTCATTTAGCTAACCAGATTTGTTCAGGATTCAGAGGTCTATGATGACAATGGAGTGTTTGATTACTCAGGATGCTTACAAATAATCCATCAATTAATTGCTGTTAAGTGTTTAATCGATTAAAACCCAGATAATGTTTGTTTTGCAACATGTTTCTCAGCAGCAAATAAACCTACAACACTAGTGGTTCAGGCCACACACAGTATTGGACATTGTACTGTTTTTAGCAGCCCTTTTTTTGAATGAGGACAGAGAGTGAGAGAGAGAGAAAAAAAAGAGAGAGAGAGTGAGAGAAGAGCAGTATTTTTAACAGCATTATTTTTATTATAATAATAATTATTATAAGTAGTAGTAATTTTTTAAAATCCTTTTGGTTAAAGTATTTGTGCTTCATTAATTTGTCTCACATAACTAGACACTGTGCTGCAAGAACGCTTTTTAATAAAAACCTGCGCTAATAAAAAGAATAAAAATGCATATAATTTTTTTTTTCATGAATAATTAATTGACTATTGACTTATAACAGATTTTAAAAATGTCCTTCGTTACCTGTTATCATACTAGAAATGGATAGAATGTGTCGAGAAACGAATAACACACTATGGTTGAAGTTTAAAATAAAAAAATTAAATAAAAAAGTTTACATATAATACCATATACAATTGCTGACTGGTAAAATGCCAATGTGTGCAGTGCAGAGATTCAGAATGAGTTACGTGTTTTAGTTAAAGCAGTGAAGTGCTTTGCACCACTTTGATGACCATTTTGTTTTAATATACTACATATACACTTTTGCTTTTCAAATGACATGATATTTATAAAGATAAATAAATAAATAAATTCCACCTTGCAATTTTTTAAAACTAGCCTGTGCATGTAGTAATCTTGTTTCTGCTTACCGGATATTTGTCACTTTTCTTGCATGCATTAATCAAGTATACCTCAGACTAAAAAACAAATAATTTATAATCCTACTATGTTTATAAATAAATTAATCTTACTATCACTTGTCAAAGTCTCCTAAAGTCTTCATAGTTACTAAACGTTGAAACACGCTGAAAGAGAACAAATTCCTTAAGTTTCGCCGCTGTTTCCCCACAGGTGACGAATACCTGTTGTTGACTTTATTTTTCTCCATTTGCTCCCGTTGGTGAGCGTGCCATTCCTCCAGCTCCTTCTTGGCCTTCTCCTTCCATTCAACTTCTGCTTCTTTGGATGCTGAATCTACAGAACCAAAACACACAAAAACCTTCTATTCAACTCAATTGCTACCAATTAATTGGCTCAAAGTACAATTTATTACATATATGAAATAGTTCCAAGGAATACTAATAGAAAATATATATATCTTGATGAAAAACGCTACTAGGAGATTTTCTAGTCCAAAGCATAAAAGGTAGAATCAGTTATCTATAAAATGAATGACATCATAAAATTAAACCTTGTTTAGTGCCTTTGTCGAAAGGTTTATCCAAATGTAGTTACAACATCAAATCCTATTGCATTATGAAATCTCTCCAAGGTTAAATTCTCCAGCGTCTGCTGCACATGACGCATTTGTTTGTATTCAGAGCCGTGAACCAGAATAAGGACAAGGACGGGGTGGGCCGTGTGTTATTAGGTCATACCTAACTCTTCCAGCCGTTCCTTCTGTTCCTCTCTCCACTTGCGTAAACTTTCAGGCTCCTGCCGCTGCACGTCAGCCTGCGCGATGGCGGCGTAACCGTCTGTAGCACCGTTAGACTCCTGAAGGGATTGAAATCAAAGCTGACACGGGTGCAACGGGTCACAAAACTCATGCGTCCGGATTGTATTTTAAAATAAAAAGGCGAAGACGGATCAAATTTAGCAAATATAATGTCAAGTGCTTTAATTAAATTTTTTTTTTTAAAATAAAACACTTAATAGTCAGTGGTTAAATTAAAGTGCAACATCAGGTATGATGATATTAGGCTTCATGTACATGTATAAACAGTATAACTGACCTACAGTACGAGTTCTGATACACATGATATTATTATGGATGGGAATGACCAGGAAACAACCAATATGATGGACACGTCACCTGAGTGCCAATTGCAAAAGCACACAGGACATCGTGTGAATACAGTCGACCCACGTGAAGCCTCAGTCGTTCATAGATTTTTCCCTAGAACCCAACTAATAATTGTTTGCGCAATTCCACAGAAACCGCAAATACCACAATTTTTATGGCTTTTTTTTGTGGAAATATATACATTTTCATTCTTTTTAACACAAAATTATTAAGAACCAATATAATTTAGTAATTTTTGTAACATAAATATTAACATAAATTCAGATAAATTTTATTTTTTTTGTACTGTAGAGGAAAAAACATGGCTTGGGATGGTGAATTATTACTGTTTTTACCTTACAGTACTTATACCAGAGAAATCGAGCCTGCATGAATTACAGTACATATAGAGGGATAATGCACTAAGCATTCAGTTTGAAAATGAAATGAAAGTTTGTTGGGAACATATTTAGGGTTTAAAATATAAAAATAGGCATTTATAGACTTTTTTTACTTTCTTTTTTTTTTTTTTTTACCACATCCAAAATTCAAGGGTGATCCTGGAACATAACCGCGTGGTTTTTGCACAGGAATTGGCCCAAATATAACGCTGTAGCAATAGATTTTAATTTGCACTATATTGTTAACCTTTGTAACGTATCCAAAAGCTAAATGCGTGGTTAAACCCCGGGAAACAACTGTACAGATAACAAATTGGCTCCGATCCTGTGCTACTACTACATATCAGCAAATTACTTTTAATAGCTAAGAACAAGAAAAAAAGTAATAAATATAAAATAAAAGAAAACCACTGGACTATGTTTAAATGTAACAAAAACAAACTGCTATATTTCATTTCCACTAATCAAACATTTCTGTGGTGAAATGAATAAAATCTGAAAATGGAATCTGAAATATTAAGTGTTAGAAATTTTTAGAGCGAACATTATTAGCAAAGTGTTTTTAAAATAAAGGGTCGTGTCTTGACAATTTCGTGGCAACACACTTCTGAGGTCGGCATGATTTCTAGCTCTACCCATAAGTCAGACATCAGGAGGCCACTTCTTACTATTCTAGCAACCGCTTATTCAGAACATACAGTTTGAGAAACCGCTAGCGTATAGACGTCGATAATTTTAACGGATAATTTGTGCTTTTTAATATAAATGGTTTGTCAAGCACCAGCAAAATGTCAAAGTGTTTCATTTTTGTTTTTTTTGTATTATATTTTTTATATTATTGCCGGGAGAATACCTAATAAAAAAAAAAAAAAAAAAAATATATATATATATATATATATATATATATTATAAATGTTATAAATAAGGGTCTGTTTTGTAATAATAATAAAAAAATAAGTGTTTAGGCTTACCTGAAACAGCTCTCCATTCATAGTTGCTCCTCCGAACATATCTGCTTGAGAAAAGATCAGATCACACGTCACACCTTGCTTCTCAATGGTTTAAGGGTATTGGTGACAAGAGAGAGAGAGAGAGAGAGAGAGATAGAGAGAGAGAGAGAGAGAGAGAGAGGAAGAAAAAAAAAAACTACAGGAGCGTCACTGGAATCCTGAAAATCCTGTTGGGCTGCTTATCATAAACGCTCCGAAATGGGATAGTTACATTAGCTAGAGCGTCAAAACCTCTCATGTCAAAACTCTACAACCGACCAGGCAGCAATATCAAGAATATCAACCACAAGTGTTAAAGATTGAAAACGGCATTTCCGTGACAAACGAGGATTTTGACTTTCAGCGATAGTGTCTGCTCGTGCCTTTGTGTCTCGCTAGATATCGTTGAACTTATTCGGTTTTGCGGAGAGTTGATATTTTTTGTTGGGTCTGAACATAATAGCACAAGTCTCTGGGAATTTATAGCACGTAAAATAAACACTTAATTTAATAATGAGATTAAATGAATAAAATATAATAATAAAAAAATTTTTTTTTAAGCATTTCATGATATTTGACTATTACATGTACCATCTTGTATTTAAACGTATTTATCTGGGACAACAGCACCTATGATCTTATTACAAGAATGTTTGATCTCCTTCAACAAACAATGACAAACTACATGAATTCCTGACTATGCACATACTATCTATAAGAAATTTCAGCCTTTTGCAATAAAAAAAGGCCTATTTGGACGCAGTTAACTTTACACAGGGTTTTGGGGTCATGTCCGAGTTAAGTTGTTCTCCATGTCGGTGTTTTATTTTCCTCATTCTCCTCTGGGGAAATTTACAGACTGAATTACCTCCCGTTTTTCACTCATCTAATATTTATAGTCTGGATAATTGTCGTCTAATAGTTTTAGTTAGCTGCTATCAGCAAGATCCTGGAGTTAAAGCTTTGCCAGTTCCATAAATATTTCATGATATATCGTATACGACATGCGGCACAAACGTTCAAGTCAAAGAAAATATAATGCAGTAGAAACCCGCTCCTCTTGTGGTAATTTTATTGCTGTCCGGAAGCGAGAATTTCATCAATACAGTCACAGAGGAGCGCTTGTAAAATAGGACATTACCTCAGGGCTCATGTAAATTAAATCCCATCCAGATAAGGCTTATTACAGACATCCAGCTGATAAACTAATCCAATCCGAATAGGGCTTATTGTTTCAGAACTGCTGCTCATTTAATAACTGTGAAGTTATACTTAAGCAGGATCACATGAGAAGAAGTGCTGTATCACTGATATTATTCACAACAGAATGAACTCAAGTGTGATATTGCTTTTATACAACAGTTCCTCAAACGTCATTTATCAAAAGATTATGATCTGTTCATTTAACTAGTTATTTTGCTCCGCCTACACATATCCTTCCGCGACAGGCAGAGCTGGTGACCAACAGTTAGTGTAATTAACAGGCGTGGAAGTTTTTTTTTTTTTTTTTTTTAATTCTTACCATGACTATGTAGCCAAAAGGTGAGGAGAATAAGTTTCTATTTGGCTTTAGAATATCATCTCTGTTAACTTATGGGTTCCAGGGTTAAATCTCAAATAACGCTAAATGGAAAGCTAGTGCACTATGTAGTGTGCATGAGCCCTTGTTTCACACACAAGTTACACCCTTGTTTAGAGGAGGGGGAACAGTTTGGGATTCCGCCTTGTGTCAGAAGCTAGTTAGCGTTGTAGCTCGGCTTAATTGATTGGATGAGATGCATTCCATGAGGAGTAGTAATAGATGGTATTATCACTAGATCATTTAATTATATGCATCACCCCTGGGTCCCAGGTGTTAATTACTTAATTAATAACTGTTATTTAGACTAACTGTCATTCGCACCATGGGTCTGTGCGGTCCGCAGTACTCAGGAGAGAGCAGCTGCCTCTCACAAATCTCACATTCAAAACCAGTCACGGAAACACTTTCAGCAAGAAACACACCTGATAATGTTATGTCATTTTAAACAACATACTGTGTCCTCAATGATTGCTTATTCCAAGTCATTCTGAATCACGTCTGTGCTGTTTTATTAACACCTAAGGCGAGCTACAAAGGTGACAAGCTTCTAACACAAGGCTGAATCCTAAATCCCTCTATAACCCCTGATCAAGGGCACTACTTGTTGTGTGGCACAAGGAACTGTACATAGCGCAGTACATAGCGCAGTAGCTTTACTTTTAACACTATTTGCGATTTAACCCCAGAAACAAGAAGCTCACGAAGCTGATATTCTATAGCAGAATTAGTGGAAATATCAAGTAAATCTTGTAAGTTTCTCAGGACTGTCCACCACCTCCATGGTTTATTCTATTCACCTTTTGGCAACACAGTACTGGTAAGAATTTAAAAGTACTTTTAACCTTGTTAATTATAGTAACTGTCGGTCGCCAGCTCCTCCAGACGTGGTTAGTTAGTGCTGCTAATAGGGAGGACCAAAATAACTGTAATCAAACAAACCATAATCAATTGATAAATGCTGTTTGTGGAACTGTGTATAAAAGAAATAAACCGAGGTCGTGCTGTTGTGCTGAATATCAGCAGGACGTACCAATGACTGCAGCACACTCGTGCTGATATTCAATACGACCTTCAGTATGGCATTGATTTAATTAGAACACCAGGAACATAGTGTGAGAAACATGTAGTAAAACGTCCCAGTGCTGTTACTGTCCATTATCAGCGCTCTCTGAACTCGTCCAATCAGATTATTTGGTCAGAGCTAAGTATTTTATAATGGTGTTCAGTTTCAAGACACACACAGGATTTATCTTTTGAAATACGAATAACATTAACTCACTCATGGGTTCACAGTATGATGTAAACATTTTAATGAACTAGAACTAATTAGCTCAACATTAGCGCTAGCTAATTTCAATATGGGTTAACCCTCAGCTGTGACGGTTAATGAGGTGACCGATATAATTAGCTGCATAAAACAAAAGGAGGTTTGGTAGCTAGCTAGCTAGCTTGGTAAGTGACAGGATGCTAACGTCAGGATAATTAAGATTGCTATTTGGGTAGCTATGTAGTGTAGATAAATAAAGAATAGAATACTTAATGAGGACTATAAGGAAATGGTGATATTTGTAGAAAGACAGATGGAAAGATAAAGAAAGAAAAATTTAATAATACGTTGTTTATTTAGCTACAGTGAGCTAGCCGGCTAACTAGCTCAGCCGTTACCTTGGAACGAGTTTGAATTCAAATGCGACGGTTGGGATTCTGCCGGCTCGTGCGCATCGCGCGATCCGACCTCGAGCCCGAAGCCATCCTCGTCGTTCTCGATGCCGGCGATCTCGTGCTGCTGCTGCGCGAGGAACTCGGCCGCGGGGTCCTCTTCCGTGTGCAGTCCGAACGCGTCGGCCATTTTCCTCTAACTCACACACACACACAGGGACTGAGTCACTGTCTGACACACACGCCTCCTGCTTGCTCGCTCTCACTCCAGCTGTGTGTGTGTGTGTGTGTGTGTAAGAGAGAGAGAGAGAGAGAGAGAGAGATGAAAACTAGCCAGCTGTCGATATCAACCCAGTTCTAAATAAGAGCACCACACAGACTTTAAAGGGGAAATATGATTAATTTCAGGGGGGGTTATGATAATGGGGAACATTCACAGGTCACATCCCAAATCACTCACCCAAGTGCACCACTGTAGAGCAGAATTCCTGCTTTCACATCCTGTACAGATGTAGACCTCTTTTGTTGCAGTTTGTCTCCATCTACTGGCCATCTGTGGAACTGAACTGCATTTCGTCAACAGAACATAAAGAGACTTCATTGTCATTGTAGTGATTTTAAGGGATTTTTGTTTTTCTAAAAGAAGTTAATTCTATCTTTTCCTCTTCTCCTTTTGGCCGATACCATTAGGGGTCGCCACAGTGGACCGTTTGTCTCTATCTATCTCTGTCTACCACATCACTGTCACTATAACCTCATTCATGTCCTCGTCACTCACCACATCCATAAAGCAACACTCAGGCCTTCATCTTCTCCTCCTGCCTGGCATCTCCATCTCTAACATTTTACTTCTGATGTACCCCTCATCCCTTTTCAGCACATGTCCAAACCGTCTTAATCTGGCCTGTCTAAACCGTCCAACCTGCACTTTCCCTCTAATATACTCATTCCTAATCCTGTCCATTCTGGTCACTCCTGAAGAAAACTGCAGCATCTTCAGCTCTGTCACCTCCAGCTTTGTTTCCTGTCTTTTTGTCAATGGAAACATCTGCAAACTGTTCAACATTGCGGTCCTGTAAATTTTCCCTTTTATTCTTGCCGATGCCTTTCTGTCACAGATCACTCCTGCTACGATTCTCCATCCGTCACACGCTGCCTGCACACTCTTCTTTACTTCTTTACCACACTCCCCATTGCTCTTCCTCTCTTCCTCGTGGATCTGATATTAACATGGTAAATCTTCCTTGCTACTACCTTCCTGTCTCCTCTTGCATCTATTCTTACAGTTCTAGCTCTCCCACACTCACTTTCTCATTCTCTCTGTGTGTGTGTCTCTCTCTATCTCTTTCTTTCTCCCTCTCCCCCTCTCTCGAGCGAACACCCCCTGGTTCGTCTCTGGACGAACATCTGTTCTACTTCCACTTTTTGTTCTTTAGGATTTCTTAAAATGGTTCGTGTCCTTTGTACTAATAGATGTAGATGACACCAGGCATTTGGCTAAGCATATAAATACTCAGGTTTTTTTTTTTTGTTTGTTTTTTTGCTGTTAATAAATAGAGACCTGAGAATGTGTTTATGATGAGTTTGACTTCTCCTGGCATCAGTAAGCTTATCAAAGCACAGCAAACAGACTGAGTTCATTCAACTGTGAAACTTTAAAACTTTATAGTGATACAACATTATTAGTTTGGTAGCTCTCAGACAACAGCAGTAATGAAAATGTAAGAATAAACAAAAGAATAGACAGAAGATAATTGCAGTGCAAACCGTACGAACAGGAACTGTCAGAAATAAGGAATTATTGCACAAATAATACAAATAATACAGTCCAGGTGGCTCGGTGGCGTAATGGTTATCACTGTCGTCTCACCCCTCCAGGGGACGGGTTAGAAACCCAATTAGATAACTAGCTAGACAAGATAAAGATAGCAAGATAAATGAACCAAAGAATGACCTCGTAACAGGTCGTGTCTGACTAGCGCTAGTTTTACGTCTGACTAGCACTAGTACGCATCGTTGACGGGAAAAGAGTTGGTAGAAGTAGTTAAAAGGTTAAAGCTAAAAATAAGCTGATCAGCTTCAATGTAATCTGTGATATTATTATTTCAGGTTGTATTTATTATTGCAGTAAGGACGGTATGTCTGACTGCAACAAAGATGAACCCCTTAATTCTTTAAACTGTAATTTCACAAAATTTTGTTTGGTGTGACAACATTATATGGTATTGGTTTCCACTGGAATGGTAGATAACCAATAAGAAATTATACAAAATGTTCCTAGTTCACAGAAAGATTTTGAATCTCCTGTCATTTCATCTTATTACAATCAATTTGAAAGAGCGGATAAAGAAAAGATTATGTTTATGCTTTGTATAGACTAAGTTGTACTTCTTTCGTCATCAGCCAAATACACTCCGTTTGGTAATTTAAGAGTGAATCACAGATAAGAAATCAAAAAGATAAAGATAAAGATTAAGTTTTGCCTTAAAACAACCTTAAGTGAAAATTCACTTATACCACTTCAGTGCTGTTATTTCTGCAGTAAAAATATTCAGTTTATATTTTCTAATGAATATTTAGTTTTGCAGGTGTTTGTTTACATTGAGCAAGTAGCTTATTAGTATCTTATTTTAAAGCAGATTCTTAAATCACTTTTACTCAACATTATATTTCACTTATGGTGCAGGTTAAACTTTAGGCAGATATCTAGGCAGATAACTACTGCAAATGTGCCACAGTTTGACGTATGCGCAGTACTCTGTTAAAACTGCTCATAACTTCACTTCTACTAAACATTTAGGTTTAATTTATGGCGCAGGTTTAACTTCAGGCAAATACCAAAGTACTTTCATTTAATTTTGTGTAATGCTGTGACAAATTCTGGCTGGACAGACTTACAGACATACATACATACAGAAAAATCGACAGACAGACAGTCACGCATACAGAGAGACATAAATACATACAGTACAGAATTAAATAAAAGTACTTTGGTATTTGCTTGAAGTTAAACCTGCACCATAAATTAAATCTAAATGTTTAGTAGAAGACATACAGACAGACAGAAATATAGACAGACAAGTCATGCATATAGACAGACAGGCATGCAGACATACAATACATACAGACAGACAGACATGCAGACAGACAGACAGGTTTCTGGTCCTACAGTGTCTACACGTTATCATTGAAAGAGTGAGTTCTGACCAGGCACGGTGGTGTAGTGGTTAGCACTGTCGCCTTGCACCTCCAGGGTCTGGGTTCGATTCCCGGCCTGGCTCGATTTCCGTCTCTGTGTGCATGGAGTTTGCATGTTCTCTCCGTGCTTGGTGGGTTTCCTCCGGGTACTCCGGTTTCCTCCCA
>JAQMYK010000008.1:24032081-24054106 GCA_030014345.1 Clarias buthupogon
CACAGGGTTTGAGTACCACAGGGTTTGAGTACCACAGGGTTTGAGTACCACAGGGTTTGAGTACCACAGGGATAACTACCACAGGGTTTGAGTACCACGGGGTTTGAGTACCACAGGGATAACTACCACAGGGATAACTACCACGGGGTTTGAGTACCACGGGGTTTGAGTACCACAGGGTTTGAGTACCACAGGGTTTGAGTACCACAGGGATAACTACCACGGGGTTTGAGTACCACAGGGTTTGAGTACGACAGGGTTTGAGTACCACAGGGATAACTACCACAGGATTTGAGTACCACAGGATTTGAGTACCACAGGGATAACTACCACAGGATTTGAGTACCACAGGATTTGAGTACCACAGGATTTGAGTACCACAGGGATAACTACCACAGGGTTTGAGTACCACGGGGTTTGATTACCACAGGGATAACTACCACACGGTTTTGAGTACCACAGTGTTTGAGTACCACAGGGAATACTACGACGGGGTTTGAGTACCACAGTGTTTGAGTACCACATTGTTTGATTACCACAGGGATAACTACCACACGGTTTTGAGTACCACCGGGTTTGATTACCACAGGGATAACTACCACAGGGTTTGAGTACCACAGTGTTTGAGTACCACAGAGATACATGCAACAGACATAAAGAACATGGACACAAACAAGCACAGGGAACATCGACACGGGTGAACATCAGACATGAAGCACATTGACTGATCAGCCATAACTATTAAACCTTAACATTAAAGTCACCCTGGGTTTAGGCTGCTTGTGGCTCGAGTGACTCTCACCCCTCGAACCGTGGATCCACTGGACCTGAGTGTTGTGATGTGCTGGACCGGGACGTTAGTACTTTGGATGCTGTGGGTCCTCTGTGGATTGGGCTTGTCTGTCTGGTGCATCCTATGGATGCTCGATCGGATTGTGATCTGTGGAACTTGGAAGCCTTGAGCTCTTTATGTCTGCTCTCAGTCCTGTGCGCAGCTGTCTATGATGCTCTAGGTGTTCTGATACCTTTCTGTCACAGCCAGAGTTAACTTTTTTCAGCAGTTTCTGCTGCATTGGCTTCCCCGTGGGATCGAACTAGGCAGGGTGGCATTTGGTCCCCACAAGAGTAGATGGTCCTTGGGTGCCCACGATCCCGTCGCCAGTCTACTGGTATATAAATGGGGAGCAGTGCTGAAACACAATCACATAGACCCAAACAAAATCAGACTATTATGTTGTTTATATTCTGTTTCTTTATTAGGCCACTCCCAGTGACTATCTGGAGCACTTAAAACAGCTCAGTTCATGCGAATGACTCGTTATTTAACATCGAACACAAGCTCGATAAGGACACATGTTTCCTGATGTCGCAGCGTCCCTGTTTTTCTCCGACATATTCTTTAAACGCTGTACTCGTCAGGGCCCGCACCCCCACCACGGCAGCAGAGACGAGTGAACTGAATGCACTCCCGAGGCACTTTGTTCCTGCGGAACAGAACTCGCAAAAGCATCAAACAAATCCTGAAAAGGAAACACGACCAGAAGAATAACGAGAACCGTATGCTTCCAGCCGGGCGCGGGCCGTTTCAACACTCGCATTCCTTCTCAAACATGTCACTGCTTGATATCAAACCCATAAAAGAAGCCTCTGCGGAACTCTCTCTCTCTCTCTCTCTCTCTCTCTCTCTTTCTCTTTCTCTCTCCCTCTCAATCTCGCTCACTCTCGCGCCTCACATGGAGATGTCGAGGGTTTGTTTGGTTTCTCGGATGCCGCGTCCTTCGATAAAGGTCAACAAATCTTAGTTTATTGCCGCCTCAAAAGCTTGGCGCCGAACACTTTCCGTCCCCAGCGTTAGGAAGTTGTCCTGCGTGCCAGGAGAGTACCAGAGTGCCATTCCAGACACGTCTTTAATTAATACAAAATGAGAACATGACTTAATTGTGTCCATACGTGCACGAACTTTTGTTTTCTTTCGTTCTTTTCTCACGCGTCACATTTTCTGATCGGATTCATCACCTTTTATGAGCTTTACTGAAACTCAGGCATCTGTTTTCTCCCGACGAGTCAGAAGCTAAGGATGAGATCATCGACAGACTGAGACGATCACCTGGATGCCAAGTAGACGACACGCAACGGCTTTCCGATGACCTCATGTGTCGCACTGCCAGGCGTTGCGGTGTCGGAGAGTCCGCCGGTGTTTTTTCAGAAGATCACCTGCTGAATTGGAATTTGAACCCAGAACATTGCCGTCTACGTTTATTAAGGTGATCATTGTTCAGGTGTTCTCAGAGTACTCAGTCTTTCGATACCCAGACATGACGTGTGTGTGTGTGTGTGTGTGTGTGTGTGTGTGTGTTGCGACTTGTCACTCCCCCGTCACCAGTCACTTCACCACTTTACCTTCTGAGTGATACGGTAATTAATTAGCACAGGAACAACGCGAGTCACTCGCGCTCGAGCTGCTGTTAGTCTGACGTGACGTGACGTGAGCGATGAGTGTCTCCCAGGTGTGATTTATCCACTGAGTCAGAGCAACTCCGTTCGCCGCCGTTGCCTTTTTCGTCTTTAGTGGGCAAAACGACTGAGCTAGGTTTCCTCTCAGTGTGTTGTTTCAGCTTTCACCTTTCACCTTTCACCTTTTATCCCCCCTTTTTTTGTGTGTGTGTGTGTGTGTGTCCATGTTTGACCATAAAAACCAACCAACCACGCAAACATGGTGCAGGATCTCCCTGATCGGCTCAAATTCCTAACATTCCAGGCATTTCTTGCACCTCTGGCCCACTCCTGACGACACACAGTGGGTTCTTGTGTCTCGCTCGTGCTCGTGTCTTTTCCCTCCCTCACAGAACCAGGCGAAAATTCTTCAGATGTGTTCTATGGCTTTCACGTTTCCGGCAGATGTTCAACGTTAGTTTTCTACCGTTGACGTCTGGTTCTCATGATCGTATTTTTGTTCTAACAAGATCTGAGCTGTAATTACACAATGTAACCTTTTTTTTTTTTTTTTTTGCACGTCTCTCTCTCCCTCTCTCTCTCCCAGTTTTATTCATGATTACGTTCTCCTCAGAGACAGAGTTACTTCTGACGTTTAACGATCCGCGGGAGACATAAATTTGACAAGCGCTCAGCACGAAGCGATTTCATGCCAATCTGATTCCCAGCCGCGTCAATTTTGACGCAAAAGGGATTTTTTTTTACGTCAGACTTGTACACGGAGGGGGTCTAGTTTCTCATCTGAGAACTCTCCTCACTTTTCCCTGGTAAGTATTTATGGACTTGACGCAATGTTGTCTTCCAGCACCCCCCTCCACCACCCCAAACACCGCCCCCTCCCTGAAATAGGCTGTGAAAGAAATAAAAATGAAAGTTGACGAGAATGAAGGTGAACCCGTGGCCTACACATTCCTCACCTCTACTTCAGTCTAATTTAATTCGAGGTCTCACTTCAGTATCTTGACATCCCCGCGTCTGGTATTTTGTCTTAAACGTGCAGGTTTGCACTCCTCCAGCCTGTCCCATCGAACCTGCGCCCAGCGTTTTTTGATCTCGACGTGTGAAAGGACACGTTTTATTTTGTCAGGACCGGAGGAGTCCGTGGTGTCTGATGAAAGGCCTGATGTCAGCACTCCGCTGCTGTCCTGCTTTGAGCGGAGGAGCAGCTGCTCTGAACCTGAGCCCGGGACGCAGGTGCTTCTGTCCGTCAGCGCGGCCCTCAGAGCCTCATCACTCTCCTCGGTGTCCTCCTTCACACGGTTCATTTACTTCACTTGCTAACATCCTGCGCTCCCACTCTCTCATATCTATTGGATTGTTCTTTCTAATTCTGATTTGTTCTCTGATAGAACGAGTGTATTTCCTGCCCACTTTTTTTTTTTTTTTTCCTCCCTAGATTAGATAAACTTTACCGAATACTCTGTGTGACCTAGAAGATAATGAATGCACTCCAGGGGTTGTGCGATGCAGCTCAACAAGCAACTGCGCATTATTTTCTCATAACGGTGCATTATTCCACAGAGATTCGTCAATTATCACCAATCTAAATCTATACAGCGCTTTATTAATAAACATTACATCACACATTTTAATGGGTTAGAGTTAGATTTAATGTTAAGACACAAGTTAGCTCCTCAGCTGCAATAATTGTCTCTCTCTCGCTCTGTAAAATTACAGCCTGTCATTTTCATATTTCATCAAGAAACCACAAAGCGTAACCTCCTTTCTCTTAAAGAGTCTCCTGACCCTGGAGTCTGTGGCTTTCAAGCGAGACTCCTCTCATAAATGTTAAATAAACATCTCTACAGCAAAAGAGGGAAAAAAAAAAAATCACTATTATACGTTCAAGGGGGTTCAAGTCAAAGCAGGACTTTTGATTGTGCAGAATAAGAGAACAGAGTTATGACAATAAAACCTCCCTTTATTTCTCTATATAATCTATAATCACTAATACACTGATCCCAGTGTTTCTACCATCAAGGTAGAAAGTTTTTATAATCGGCCTGCCAGCTTCATGTCTGAAACGCTGGCCTCCCAGGAACTCCTTTAATTGCGTAAACATGTGTGGCGATGTTGTAGCAATAACGCCCAGCCGAGTTCCTGTAACGTGCAAGCGGTGTCGGCGAACGATTGTGCGTACAGTTCCCACAGACAGATGCGTCTCTTCCTTATCGCAATTTGGTGACAATTTATGTAAATTTTTAATAATCAGGCGCCAAACATTCACTTGAACGACTGCAGCAAATGTCAGTCGCTTTTACTCTGTCATTCATTGTAGTCGCTCAATAGTCAGGACTGGAATTTCCTACTTTCTACCTGAGCCTGCAATAACAAACTGGACTCCGTATTAACTTAAAGACTTCCAGCGTGAACTTGTACAGTTAAGCCTAACACACGGTATGACTGCAAATTCCTCCAGAAAACAGTTTCTCCAGAAAGGTCATCACAAGTCACGGTTTGACTCGAACGCAGCTTGTACGTTTGACGTTATTAAACAACATGCTTGAAATAATGTTTGTTAGTTATTACAAATCCTCGATTATATGGAACAAGCGATTACTTTAGTACAAATACGTCATCCATTTTACAGGCAGTTATACGGAACAACGTGACTTATCTTCTGACCGATCAGGTCTGAGCGCTTAACCACATATAAATGTTATTTAATTACAGTGAGATCATTAGTTTCGTGCTTGAGTACCTTTATGACGCCCTTGCTTATTATTCAGAAAGGAAGAAAATGTTCAATCTCTCTCTAGCAAAAAAATGCGTGTCATGAGAGAAATACGATGACGTCACTCAGCCCTGGAGTGGTTTAATCCCTCATCTGGACAAAGCTTTATCCGTGAACTAACTGCACTAAGCGCATGAGACTGGACGAGTCACGGTGACGTAAGTGCTACATTTTTATGTGGGCCGAGAGGATCGCGAGGCTGTAAAACTCTGGGTGGAGTGTCGAGGGAAGGATTCGGGACGGGAAATGACCGAATGCCCCACGAGAGGCCTCATGACCCATGTGCGCCGCAGATGCTGAAGTGTTTGCTGCTGAAAAACGATGACTGACGAATTCAGATCACCTTCGACAACGGAGGAAGCCGAAACGCTACCGACTTTCTCACGTCTCACAGCGAGACACTCTGAAGACTGTTGCATTTTTGATAAGGATGAGCTCCAGCTTACATCGAATCCACAAATTTGTAAAGTCATAAAACACTATGAACAAAGCAGAGCTCTTAAAGGGACGGCAGACATTTTTTTCCCATAAGTTATGATTCAGACTTGTACTACTCACATTAAAGCAATGCTCTCCTACTACTAAAGATGTAGTCTCCTGGGTTTTGCATGAACGTACAAGTGTGACAAAGTTCCCAGAAGAACTCTGACACATTTTCCAGCACGCTCAGTAAAACCTAACAGGTGTTTTACCTCATAAATCGACACAAATCTCTAACCAACACTAGAGATTATGTTCAAGCAAATCATTTCCATATTAAATATTCACCGTGTTTATTTTGTTACTCTTTAGTGACCTTTTATAGAAGTTTCTTTTATGTAGAAATGTTTTCCGAAAGCACCCTAAATTGTGGTATTTATTACATTTTTTGTATGTTCAGTGCTGTAAGTAAAACAGCTGTTAGGTTTTACTGAGTGTGCTGGAGAAAATGAGAAAAGAGTTCTTCTGGAACGTTTTTTACACAAAGCAAACTTTCGAACGGACGTGCAGCACATGGAGCACTACGGCATCAAACATGAGGAACATACACAGAAGCGAACGTGAGACGTGAAGCAAATGGACGCACACGGGCGTCAGACGCAAAGCACGTAGACAGCGGAGCATCCATTTTTACTCGCACCTCCGTTACAAATGAACTGATATAACACGTTCACACCTGCATAGCCGTGACCGGGCAGATAGTAGCCTTGAACGGAAAGCAATAATGATGTGACCGTGCGGACAATATAACCTCGAAGTGTCAATATAACCTCCTGCGATGTTACTCAGTACTGTTTATTGAAATTACTTTGTAAAAATTTTACAGTCTGTACAGGTGACACATTGGTGAGAGAAACCTGAATGGCACGACGATATTTTTTCCCTGGAACAAAATGGAGGCGCGCTAAAGCAGGGATTAGTTTGCAAACAGTGAATAGCTGCTCGGGACTGCGGTTACAACACAGGCTCTTTGTCAAGTCATGTTTGTTTTAATCCATTTGTAAATGATGTCTCTTAATCTTTGTTCCTGACGGAGTGGAATGAGTTTTGTATAGCGAGGAAACGTCTGGTTCAAGAAATCAAAAATCTCAATGGAAACAGCTGCTGGTTCGTTTTGAATAATAAAGGCTTCTTCTTCTGTTGGAATGATTTTGTCACTCATCACGTTAATGGTTAAGAATCAGGCTTTTATCAAGCATCACACGAACTCCTCCACGGCCCAGGAGTGTGATCTCCACTTAACCCGAGCTCGACCCCTGAGGGCGTTTCAACTTCATCTTGTGAGCGACGCAATACACCAGAGCGTCCTCAGACAAGCGAGTCAGCGTTTATCATCCGTCCACATATACTGTACGTCCAGGCACGTACGTGACCGGCCGCTAAACTGTCCCACGAGGCCTGTCTCCAGCCTGTCCGCCAACTCCGACTCCTCATCTCGTCCTTCACGCCTCACCAAATCCGCTCAGTCTCGAGGGCGCGGTTATGAGCCGGCGTTAAGCTTACTTACTTAGCGCTCTTGGCGAGCGCTGTGCACCCCCGGAGGGTCGTTCAGAAAGCGTTTTTCGGGATCGATTACAGGATTACGAAATCCACGTTCGGTGCAGATGTTGGATAGGATGTTCCGTAATGCGGAAGACGGAGAATAAACTCGATGCCGTGGGGACGCGAGTGTGCGGATGAGGGGAACATCAGAAACCAGGACGGGACTGAAGGATTGAAGCGCTGCTTTTTTGGTTTTTTGGTCCTCTGACATGATTCCCACAATCATGTGAACAGATTACAGGATTACGACTGTTACGTAATGACCGCCGTCCCGGATCATAGATTCGCTCTGTTTATGTTTTAAATCATGGATTAAACCATGTAATTGCACGTTTTAGCGCCCAGTCATGCGCACTAGGGAAAGACAAATAGACAGCGAGCTGTTGCGAAGTTAACAACCTGGTTTGCTCTTTTAAGTGTTTAACCGGTTTCCTGGTTGAGCAGGTTTTGCGATCGAAAGCGAACCCGTCAGACGTTTCAGCTCTGTGAGTGCCGTAAACTTAAAAAAGAAATGTTTTTATGTAATGGCTAACGCAAAACGAGGTGCTTGATAGTCCTGTTAGTGTTTATACTCGTGCTATATCATGTCCATATGTGTGTGTGTGTTTAGTTTTTTTGTGTGTGTTTCTGTGTAGCTGACTCCCGGAGGAAAGGCAGCTCAGGCCGGAGTCGGCGTCGGAGACAGCGTGGTGTCCATCGGCGACTGCAACACTGAGGAGATGACACACGTCGAGGCACAGAACCAGATCAGAGCAGCGACCGACTCCCTCATTCTGAAACTCAGCAGGTACACACACACTCCACACACACACACCTCGCCTGAAGTGCATTCTCAAACACTTGGTAGTTCTCCATTTGAAGCGACGTTCGTCAGCAGAGTCAACGCTTCCTTGTTTTGAGGCAAACCTGAACGATCCTCCAGAGAGAACTGGGGTGTTAATACTTTTTGAGTTGAGATGGTGACAAACAAACAAACAAACGAACAAAAAACAAATCTGACCTTCATTTCTCTTTGATTTTCACACCCGGGTTGTGTGCCTTCAGGGCTTCTCGCTTTCCAGACTCCTGATTTACAGTTTCGATGACGATAAACGTTCTCACTAAGAGGTTTATTTTATTTTTATTTATTTATTTATTTATTTTCAGCCCAAAATTCTTTAGAGATTAAAACCCTGCCTCGCACCGGCTGATCCCGTCCAGTTGAGATTAAACTTCTTTAAAAAATCTTTATCTGATGGGCGTCGGGGTGTAAAGTTTTCCTGCACTGACCTCGCTGAACCCTGGATATGTTTCTTTAAAAGAAAAAAAAAATTAAAAGCAATCTGAGAGTCTGTTGGAAAAAAGGAGAGCGAGGTTATAATCGTGTGGAACTTGCTTTTTCGACTCGAAGGCTGTGGTTAGGTTATGAGTAATGGAAGCTTGCTTGGGGAGTCCCACACACACGCGCGCGCGCACACACACACACTCACTCACACACACGCACACTTATACGGCGTCTCTCCTTCTGCTCTTCGTCCTCCAGAGCTCTGTCATTAGTCCGCCGCTGTTGTATCAACACGCGCATGATGAAAAGCCTCCCGAACGGGCCGGCCAAGCCGCGCTCTTCTCCTTTTTAGGAAGGAGTGTGAAAAAAAAAAAAGAAAAGAAAAAATAAAAGGCCTCCTTGCGACACGACTCGTTTGGTGAAGCGGTTAGAGAAGGCGAGCCAAGGGAACAGAGGAGTGAGGTCAGTACGAAGGGTCGTGACCCGACACGCCTGTGAACAGCGTGGCGTTTCTTTTTTAGCTCGAGACCAGACCGTTCGCTCGACCCCGAAACCCAGGAAGTTCATTACAGAGACGAGGCTCCAGCTGACTGTTGGGGTGAAAGGGGGGCTGTGGGGGGGTCAAAGGGCACGTAGTTTAAAGCACAGAGTCCTCGAACTGGGAACGATTGACGCACGAGAACGCGGACGAATTCAGTCCTGTTGGACTTTATAGATTTAACGGAGACAGCAGCTGTAAGGTTTCATACAAAGGGCGTTCGAGTCAAACCAGGACTTTTGATTGTACAGTTCTGAGAGAAAAAAAAACTCTAGATAAGCAATAAAACTGTAAAGTTGGCGTGTCTGTACATCGAAGATATTTGCGGAAAAATAACTTGTGGGGACGTAAGATGAGTAATAGAACACATCAAGATGGTGTTTGGAATTTATGTTTGTCTGTTTGTTTATGCGCGCGTCACGTAAAAACTACTGAACGAATTTTAATGGGGTTTTCATGTATTTGTGTTTGAGGTAACATTGAGGCTTTGTTTCATCGCAGTCGGCCCGCGGGAAGAGAAGATATGCTAATTTGAAATTTAAATGGAAAAGGGCCTTTTATCATAAAAAAAAAAAAAAAAGTGGACTTTCATTACCACAGATGGCGCTGGACGTGTTAATAAACTAATAACTAACTAAGTCTAAACTAAACTAACTAAGTGTTAATAAACTAATAACTAACTAAGCTAATAACTGATACAGAAAAAGAAATCATGAAAAGAAAGACCTTTAGAATAAAATTATTAGTTCATCTCAAAATTCAACAGGTGGTGATGTACATTTTTTTAATATGCGCTTATGAGTGTGCGATTAAAATCTATTTAATAAATGCGGCGCAGTGGTAAAGTGCTCGCCCTATCATCCGGAGATCGCTGGTTCGGTTCCCGGGTGATGCTGTAAACCTCTCGCAGCCGGAGGTCTCTCGAGAGCTGATTGGCCGAGCTCTCTCAGAGGGGAGGGATGAGAGGTACTTCGCGCTCCCACATTAACGACGGCTCTACAGCCAATCAGGGGCGTCTGTGAGCTCGCGCACGCGGAGGGAGCGGATAGCGCTGTCCTCCGAGTGTGTTACTCCGCCCCTAATAGTGCGTGAGCGAGCAGTTCGAAAAGATGCGGTCGGCTGGCGTCACATGGTTTGAAGGAAACACGTGATAGTCTTCGGCCCTCCCGACTGAGTGGTAGTGGTAGCCTTAATGTGGGAGCCCCCTAGTGACGGGGAGGAATTGGACACAACTAAATTAGGGAGAAAATCGGGAAAAAATCCAAATAAATAAATAAATAAATGCGATCTCGTGCCTTTACTCCACTTTGTTTATAGGTAGGAATAAATACACTGTTCTAACAAACGCTTTACTTAATTGTCTTGGCATTTGTACAATTTGATCTTGTCTTGGCTTGCAAAAATCCGATCTGTGTACAGTTCCCACAGACAGATGCGTCTCTTCCACAGGTTAGTGATGCGACGTTATCCGTCAATTATGTTATTTGTCTCTTCATGGAGTTCTACTTGTTGAATGTTCACCAGAACAACTGCACTGGGTTTCCATCAACATCAGGCGGAATCGTCATTCCTTCTATGAGTTACCCTCATTTTACTCTATTTTATACCCCGGAATGACACACCCACTTTTAAATTATCACTATCCCCACACACTCCGGTCTTCATGCATGTGGCTTGTCTCATTTTAAATCTAAGACGTTGACGTTTTGGCAAGCAGACCGAACATTTACCGTCAGAATAAAGATATTTATTTCCATACACCTCTGAACCAAGCAGTGCCTTTTGGTTCCGGTCAGCAGCGTGACCTTAGAAACTCTACCAGGCCACAGGCTTTATGCAGCTCAGGTCCAAAATTTATCCCAAAGCTATGAAACATTCATTTTTTTTTTTTTGCTACATTCTACAACAATACTGGGGATTTCAAAACTATAAAATAACACATATGGAATACGGTAATGATGTAACAACAACAAAAACAGTAACAGTCTGTTGCTATTTTAAGACATGAAGGTCAGCTGTTCTGGAACGGTTCTTGCAAGAACAGTATTGTCCCAGGTGCGTTTGCAAAACCCATCAAGCTCCATGATGAAACTGTCTCTCATGAAGACCAGACCAGGAAAGCAAGACCAAAACTGTAGAGAAGTTAATTTAGAGTTACCAGCTTCAGAAATCACCAATTAACCTCAAACAGCACCTCAGATTAGAGCCGTTATGAAGGATTTACAGAGCAGAAGCAGCAGATATACATCTCAATATCAACTGTTTAAAGGAGATTATTGTCCATTTTGGATAAACGCCTTCAGCATTGTTTTGCAATGTAGAAAGAAATAAAAATCTGGGAAGACCCTGGAGTTAGAAAGTGATCCCAAACTTTATGTAACTGGTGTGAACAACACATCATACAGTGGTTTGCACAGATCCAATCATGAGATTCTAATCTTTCTAATTGTGTGTATTGTGGTACCATGTACGCTGTATATACTGTATGTACATCCTGAACGCGTACGCGATGAAAACAGGCCCATATGAGGGTCGATGATCTTTAAGAGGTTGAAAACGTTTGCACCGTTCAAGTGTTTTAAATGTCAACCACGTTTACGCCTTCATTACCAAAGGAATTCCGTCAGTAGTACAGCTTGTCAGTACACCCCTCGTACTAATGCTCATATTCTAATATGTTATTGTTTATAGTGTTTTCTTTGTCCTTCAGGTAGCATTTCCTGTTCGACAGGTATATAAGACTGGAATAAAATTTCAGGACAACTGTATTTTTTATATTTTACGTCTTTTTAAACACATCATGAACCCTGATTACAGATTACGTGATTATGATGGCCTAATGACCGCAACTCTTACTAAGAGCCTGCTTTAAAACCCTTGCACGATCCTTATCTCTTTGCTTTCAAACTGTTTATATTTATACGCTCAGCCCGCCTACTCTGTAAAAGCACAGTTTATTGGAGCCATAACCCTGGGCCCTGTGGTTTTCCGCCCTCTTGTTGCAGCAGTTTGTCATCTCTCGTTTGCTGGTCATGGTAAAATTACAAAGTTCATTGTCCGTGAGAGGACGTAATTGAAGGTGTGAGTCAGAACTTGTCAGTGTGGTTAGTCGAAAGGGTTTCTTCAGTGAGGACGACCTTTTCCAGTTTGATTCACGATGGCTTTCTGCACAAGTTACGGCATTTTATTTTGTAAGCCGTTCGCGCCGGACCTTGCTGCACGCGTGAAAGCCTTTTGTAGGGATGGTGACTCAGTTTAGGTTTGAATACAGTGCAGGTCGTTCCCTTTGTCTCTTTTTGTTCTGCTTTATATTCTGACATGGAGAGACTTTGAGTAAACTCGCCCTGTGCAGTTGCATTTTTAATGCAAGTTCTTCTTGTATTCAGTGCAGCCAGTTGTCCATATGTTGCCGTTTTATGTCTTTTGTATTCTTTTGGACAGATACTGTAGGATGCAGTCTGTATATTATGGACTGTGCAGTGCAAAAATATCCAAAAAGGAAGAAGTACTTAATTTAGCAGGGAGATTTTATATAGCACTTCCCGATCCTGGTATAAATGACTACACGGTCAGCCAGACAGTTTTGTTGTTTGCTAACCTAATAAATTAACAAATAACCTCAGTAATTAATAACCTTATTTACTTATTACTTATTTACTGTGTATTGTAATGCTTTATGTACCTGTGTACGTTATGAATTTAATTACTTGCTTGCTTAGTAACTTAGTTTGCATATAACTTGAATGTGGACTTACTTAGGAACTTTTCAACCTTGTTCCTTACTCATTATGGAATTTCTTCATATACTTACTTACTACCTTACTAATTTACATATATAGTACCTTACCAACATTGTGTAGTATATTACTGAGTAATGTACTTATTTGGGGTCTTTGGTAGCTACCACTTCTTCATTGAGAAATTTTCATATTCACTTAATAATCAAGTTTCTAAATAAGTTCCTAACTATCTTAGTAAGTTTGTAATTTCCTAAATTGATTAGTTGCTGATCTTGTTTAGTAATTAAACTTGCTTAGAAACTTAGTACATTAGTAGCTTAAAAACTTAATTAAATTAATTTGCTTAGTAACTTACTTTATATCTAACTTAGACTTACTTAGAAACGTTCTCACTTAGCCGGGTAACCATTGTGGAACTTATTTACATGCTTACATTCCAGCTTAGTAATTTACATGCTTAGTAACTTAGTAACTTTGTGTAGTATTTCACTTAGTAATATTGTGTCTTGGTTTCATACCTACTCACAGGAACGTTCATAATAAGAATAAGAAAGTTTAAATTCAAGTTCAAATTATCTTACTTAGCAGCTTGGTTAGTTGCTGATCTTATTTAGTAATTAACTTGCTTAGCAACTTAGTAAACTAGTAATGCAATAACTTGGTAACTTGTATATTTATTAGCCTTTGTAACTTATGCCTTTTCTTTGTAGCTTGCTCATTTGACTTACTTAGAAACTTTTTAGGTATTTGCTTAATATTTTGGTTATGTAGTTTGAGGTTTACTTTGCAACTTCAAGAAACTTTCTTAAGAAATTAATTTCCTTCATTTCCTTTTCATACTTGGCAACCTACCTCCCTGTGTAGCAACTTACTTAGTAACATCCTTTTAACAATATGACATAAACATGCAAATTTCCAGTGGGACTGTGGTTTAATTTTATGAGCTTTTTGATTACAGAATGTTCTCGAACAATGACTGCATTTCCCTGAATAAAAACACAGAGTATGCAGTTCTGCCAACTTTGTGCATAAAGACCGCCGCCTGTCAGTTTGTATCTATTGCCACGTCAAACTTTATTCATTCTAATCCAATAAAGAAGTCATTTGATTATGAAGTGTCCCAGGAAAGCAGCTATTTACAGACTCTCACTGAACGACTCGTTTCAGTCCATGTCCTACTTCACATCTGGTGTTTTTATGATTTTATGGTCCACCGAGATGGCTCCACTCCACATTGTTGTCCCGTCCTGTTTCCTGCAGCCATGCTCTGCTCAGATAACCTCGTCAATGTTTGCAGGTCTTATAAAGGCCGGGCTCTTGCAGAGAGCAGCCAATAATCTTACAGGAAGTAATGCACAGTCACAGGAAGTGCAGACTCATGAAGAGTTGTGCATTAGGATATTGTATCAGAGTTTTTGGTTTTGCTCAGAATTTTTATTATTTGTTTGGGATGGTCGATGGAAGGAAAATTGCAGTAAGGCCATGAAAGATCTCACATTCGCCGTGTTCAATTTACATGTTGTGACTTCAATCATAACCTGACCGTAATGACAGCCCTTGGCGTATTAATTTCTAGAATTATTATGATTTTGTGGTTTGCGTTTCAAACCAAAAGCTCTAGGACAGCTGACCATAATTACACGTAAAATGAATCTTCTTTTTTAAATGCAGAAAAAAAACTATTAGCATTCAGATAATAAAATAAATATTTTTAAAAAACTGTATATTTTCATTATTACTTACTGTTTTTTTTTTTTTTGTTTGTTTTTTTTGGTTAATTCTTACCACCTACTGGGATGTATAATTATACCTTTTGAAGATTTGGCAGGTTTGCATTAGGTTGCTGAAAATTTGCACCTCGGGGACATGAAATATTTGGAATACTTTGTGAAAACCAGCTCTACAACTCCCAAGTTCCATAAGAAGTGCAGTAAAGGGCAGATCAGTAAATCTTCAGGGATAGTTTAGTGTGTTCGTATGTGCATTCATACTCAGTTCACCGGTGCTTAACTTTGACTGAGTGTGCCGCTCATTTTCATTATTGAAATATCTGTGCAAAGTTCATGCCTCTGACACTGCCAGCTTTTTGAGTCTCGCTCTCGGGGAAGGAGCGTTTCAGGTAAAACAACCTGCCTTGAAGCACAGGATTGAAAATGTGGGAGGATTATAAATCATTTAGGTTTGAAAAGTTTAATTGCATTTATCAAGCAGATCATTAAGGAACATTTACTTGCTTGCCTGGTAACTTCCTTGATAATGTATTTACTTGGTACTTAGGAACTCGTACTTAAATAGGACATTTCTTATCCAGTAATGTGCTTAGAAACATACTTAGTAACTTACTACTTTTCTTACTTATTTAGTACCTTAGTAACATACATGGTTACACGTTACTTGGTTACTTTGTACTTACTCAGAATATTTCTTGCTTAGCAACTTACTACGTTTATAAGTTGTATTACTTATTAGTAGTACTTATTCAGTTACAAACAAACTTTCCTAGTAATTTTACTAATCTATAAACTAAGGAGCTTTCCTACTTAGTAACTTACTTAGGAGTTCTCATTCCTATTTAGCTACTAATCTGATTGCTAACTTAAAGCAGATTTTATTGTATTTAAACATAAAAAGTTACACAGAAGACAGTAAGTTACATATGCATAGTGATATAACAATATATACAATAAAATAGTCATACAGTATACAGTAGCAGTCAGACTGAAACACTGAACAAAATGAAGGATAAAGCCCATTTGTTGTAGTAATAATAATAATAATAATAATAAAATAGTTTAGTTTGTATTTGATTCACACTTATCTATTCAGGTGGCCGTGTTGGAATCTGAACTCCGCCCACCCTCTATCTGATTCCACAGAAGTGTTTTTTTTCCTCCCACCTGAGAGGAAGAACCTTCCTTAAAGTTGTCCAGTATAAAACTCATAATCCTGGTGGTGACGAAATGCTGCAACAAACCCTCCATTGTAACTCATATTTATCTTTCAAATCTTGCCTGAAAGAAGCACATAAAGAGTACCAGGATCAGGATCAAATTACTCAAATGAATGTTTCTCTTGTAAACATGCACATAGGCATCGAATTTACAATAGGGGAGAGCGGGTACAAGCAAGCGCTTACTCAAAGAATGATGTCAGTGATCGATTTCCCACATAACATCATACAAGAAAAAGCTCATTATTGTTAAAAAAAAATACACTGAGCAGATGTACTATATTGGACATTTTCTTATTGCAATAACCTTGTTTTTTTCTTTCTCTCTTTCTCTGTCTTTTTTTTTTTTTAAACAGAGCTTCCCAGTCTGGAGGTGAACAGAAGGTAAACAGCCGCTTCTGCTGCACATTCAGCAGCTTCACAGCCTTGTATTGACCACAAACACTCACACATGATTGGAATTTCTTTCTATAAACATTCGCTCCTTTCTCCACGTCCACATGCATGATCATCACTGTTTTAAATTTTTTTTGCTCTTTTTTTTGCCTGTCCTGGCCTGCACACGGAATGTACGATCCCAGAAATCATTTCTCGCCCAGATTTGATGATAAAAAAACAAAAAAAAACAAAGATTGATTAAACATAATACAATCTATGCACGAAGACAGTTTTGGATGGGAGAAACAGTGACACCGTGTGGCCACTGTAGAGCAGTGCAAGCGACACCTCAAATGACTTTTCTTAATTCGGTGCCAGCGAAAAGGTTAATCTCGCCTCGGAAGCGGCTCAAGTGCCGAGCAGAACACACAGAAGGTGGATTTGGGTGACGTCCAAGAGAAATATTGCTCAGACAGTAGGGTGTGTTCACGTCTCTCTCTCTCTCTCTCTCTCTCTCTCTGTCTTGCTCTTTCTTTCTCTCAGCCTGAATAGGTGAAAACAGATTGACTTACTTTTATAGCATTTTTTTTTTTTTTTTTTTTTAAACCAGGGCAGTATTGAATTAAAATGCAGCGAGGACGCCACCTGTTGATCACCACAGGCTCGAATAAATAATTCATACCCCACCACCTTCCTTCTCTGTAGAGAACCAACTCTGGGATTGTCCATCCTGTGTGTAAATGTGTGTGTATAATATTATGCTCGGTTTGAACTGCATGGTGTTTTGTGTGTGTGTGTGTGTGTGTGTGTGTGTGTGTTTTTCTCACTGTGTGACCCTCAGGGATCGCTTGCTGCTACACCCACTCAGCCTAAATACTCCTTCACGCCGAGCACGACCATAAACAAGATGGCACGGCCTTTCTCCGCCTCCGCTAACAACTCCAGCACGGGGCCAGTCATCAAACCGGTGGCGTACGCTCCCAAGTTTAACGCCAGCACGCCGGTGTCGGTCAGCACGCCCCCCTCTGAGAACGGGTATGTGATACACGGCGACATGAGAGTTACTTTAATTCGTGACGTGAATATGCGGTGGGTCTTCTGGATCACGTAAGCCTGCAAGTGCTTCGTTAGAGAGTCCATCTCGCTCTGTTCTCGTTTATAATTATTGAGCATCGTACTCATAAAACAAGCCAGATGTCAAGGCTCGGACTCTCTCTTTTTCTTTCTTCACTTCACTCGATCCCGCGCAGCACGCCGTCCAACCACAATCTGTTTCCCTTCCGCCTCCTCTTTATCGCCCCTGTATAGGGACGCTCGCTCGTCCTCATCCTCGTCCTCGTGTGTCTCCTCTGCCAAAGACGGCGAGAGAGTCTGAATCTTAACAAGGCCTTTTTTTTTTTTTTTATTGAAACACTCAAAACAACAGATGTTGCTGGTCAAGTGAGCCAGAACAGGAGGCGATGAAGTCCTCAGCTTTGGGGAACAAGTCAAGAGGGACGGCTCCGAGTTGAGGGACCGGGTTTTGTGTGTGTGTGTGACTTTAAGTTTGATGTTCGGTGCTGTTTATAGAGCCTGGCCTCTCCCTTAAAATCCGCTGAGCTCACAGAGTGTTTCTGCGGTGCTGAGTTACTCAACAGCCTTACTTGGAGAGAGAGAGAGATGTATCTTTTTCCATAAGACATTTAAGACAGATCGCTCGCCTGTGTTGCAATGCAAAGTGTTTATATAGAGGAAAAACTTTTTTTTTTTTTTTTCTCCTCCTGAAAAATTAGTTGTTCTTTTAACCATTTATTTTATCATCAGTATAGTCGTGTGTGAGTCTGGGGTTTATTCTTTATATATAAGTGTGTGTTTGTGTGTGTGTGTACGTGCATGTTCTGGAGTTCAGGTTACAGAAATCAGGACTCGCTACAGCTGGAAGGACAAGAATAGTTGCTTTGGAAAGGAAGAGCGTCCACGTTATGAGACTCTCTCACACACTCCTCCTGTCTTTCTATCGAAATATATGATATTGCGTCACCTGAAAAGAAACTAAACGCTCCGCATAACCGCTGCTTAAACGGATTGAGGGAAGGAGTCTCCAGTGTTAGAATTTCATAAGAGATGCAAAGCTGCTGTTGTAACGCCTATAATAAACCAATAATAAAAAAAAAGAAAAGAGAAATACCAGTGCAAAGTTTTCCCATTTGGATTTTATTTCATTTTTGCAAGAAACAACATTTAGTGAAGTCGTAATTTTGTGTTCAGAAGCCAAATCTATTGGCACCCCGTTGCATGTTTTTTAAATTTATTTATTTATTTATTTTTATACACTAAAAGTACAAAGTATAAATAGACTAGAAGTAAAACTTGAAATTAGCTTAAAGCTTCAATAAAGCTAAAATGAGTTTATACAAGGACAGATTATTTGAATATAATGGGAGGATGAACGCAGAAGGGAATTCTGGGTAAAATCATTTTTACGTCCTTTTGTTCTCATCGACGGACAGGCGAGCAAAAACCGTTCCTAAAGTACCGTGATGGAGGAGAGATGTTTAGGGTCGAGCTCTTGTGACTTGTGCTTTGAGTTTCTCACAGCCTGCACATGTACGCTACAAACGCTGTGGCTTTCACGTCCCTGCACCTTGGTTTAGTGTGTGTATGTGTGTGTGTGTGTGTGTTTTAGTACAGTAAAGAAATTAATGTCTCTTCTTCTCTATCCAGCAGGTGGAGGTTATTGACAAGTTAGTAACATGGCTTTTTTCCTACTTTTTCCTTTTTGTTTTTGGATTAATTTTAATACTCGGCAGTATTTGTGCTTGTAGTTGCTCCATTTCTCTTTTTTCCCCCCTCTCTCTCTCTCTCTCTCTTGTCTATCTATCTATCCACTTTTCAGTAGAGGAGAGGGATTCTATGAAGCTTTGTACAACAAAAGCGAGTAAGTGAAGGGAGCACTTCCACACACTCGTGCGATTGTACAAGAGTTCTGACGTCTGATAATTTTTGTAGTTCTGACATCACACACATGAGACGAGTCTGGAATATGCAATCAAGCACTTTAACGAATAGGGTTGTGTTGTTGTTGTTGTTGTTAAGGTCATGTGACGAATTTTTGACGTTCCAGCTCTAAGTGTTGTTGCATGAAAACAAGAAAAAGGTTCACAGAAATTTCGTGTTATTGCCGCTTTCACATTTGGTTGCTATTTATCCATCTGTCTAGCTCGCTATTTAATGACTTTTGTGTATTTTTACACAAAAAAAAAAAAAAATTTCCTTCTATCATGCTTGGACTCCTAACCTGATTACTAATGGATTACGTGTTTAAAACCAGTGTGAAAGCAGCCTAATCTCTAAACACAACAGATCACAGATCAGCGTGAGCTTGTTCGAACTCGTCTCACCGTCACACTCGGCCAAGACACAGTAGCGGTGCTGATTTTTTACAATTAATTTATTATGTTAAACATATAATACAGAATATGTGTGTGAGAACCAAAAGAAGCTGCTTCTGAAGTTTATACAACAAGGAAGTGACCGACCTTGCTTCCCTAAAAAAAAAAAAACAATTAAAGTTGCTAACTTCAGCCATCTTGGAGAGATGATTTTATATGTGCCCCAAAAATGGCCATTTTTCAGTGTAATACTGTCAATTCAAACAATAATAATTAAAAAATGCAAATAATTCATATTTCCTTGAGTTTTGATACTAAAATTGGTGTAAGCCTCAAAAAGCATCTGACCTGTAACAAATGTTGTTAAAGCATTCTTAAAATAAATAAATAAATAAATCTGTAGTGTCTGTAACCATGTCAAATTCATGTTGCAATATCTTAACAACTTAGCATTTTAGAATAATAGACTTTTTTTTAAGGTTTATATCTTTTCATTAGAACTCTAAATCAGGCCAAGTTTCAGCTGAATGTGACAGTTACGACCGTTGAAAGATTTGAATTCAAAAGAGTTCCGAACTCTTTAAAACATAAAAGGGCAGGAAATTGTATTTAGCAAAAATGTTTCTGATAAAAATATAAATGTGTATTTACAAAAGAAAAAAGAAAAAAAGAAGAACGAAGCATGGATCAGGAGATAAGAAGCATTAAATATTATGAAAATGATGTATCTAAAAAATCACTTTTTAGCACCGATACCATGTTTTTGGCTGAGTGTGTTGTATGGTGTGTGTGTGTGTGTGTCGTCCGCTGTGGTGCTGCTCTCAGTGGGTACCGTGTCAGTTTCCGTAAAGGTAACAGCGCACTATATTTGAACCGTTACTTCCAGACTCTCATAACGTTCACACACGGACGTGCTGAGCCGTAAAGACTGGAACACAGTTAAAAAAAACAACAACAAAAAAACAGAGATAAACCAGCGTTGTTTGTCTTCAGCATGTTTTCTAGCTGCTTGTGCTTGGTGTGGTTTTTTTATTTATTTATTTATTTTTTTGTGTGTGTGTTAATCCCGTGTGCGTCCTGATTGTGGGGAGTAAACCTGCTGACGTGTGACTCCTCCACGTAGGCACGGTCTGCGGGTGGACAACATCCCCTGCTTTATCCCAAACGATCGCAGTAAGAAGCGTCTGATCGAGGACACACAGGACTGGCAGCCTCGCACCGGCACCACGCAGTCCCGCTCTTTCCGCATCCTAGCCCAGCTTACGGGGACCGACTACAGTAAGACGCTCGCACCGGAGCTCACCTCGCGGAAACTAACCGTGTTCGTCTGTCTCCGTACTGTCCTGATCGATATACATTCAGATTCAGAAGGTTTTTCAATCAGAAGAACCGTTAACCCCCCCCGGCCTGGCGTGTCTTCACTAATCCTACGATATCTATCAAACAAGTCTTTAAACCCCAGCGCTCTCTTATAGTTTAGGGTTTAACCGAGGACTTAACAGAAATCCTGCCACCTCAAGACTTCCACGAGACCGAAGTGTCGTCTGAAGGCGACCGAATCTGATCTGATGTCAGGAATATAAGTGTTTAAGAGCCCAAAGCCGGGTCTAATCTTAGCAGCTTTAGGGATCACAGATGTCCAGGACTCGAGTGACTCCGATCCGACTGACCTCTGAAACAGGTTTTTAAAAAGCGTGACTCAATCCTGTATCTCGTTGCTCATTATATGTGTTTTTGAATAATAACCACGACATCAGAGCAGGCGTAACCGAGACGAGTGTAATTGTTTTAAAAACTCAGATACTTCACCTGAATGTACGCTACCGGTCAAAAGTCTGGACACACCTTCACCTTCCAACTCCATGGTCGTTCCTGAGCTTTATTTTCTCTCTACATTACTGTACAACAGTGCTGAAGGAGGCGTCCAGAATATGGACCATGTAATCTCCTTTGAACACGTGATATTGAGATACGCCTCTAATCTGAGGTGTCGTTTATTAACTGGTGATTTCTGAAGCTGGTGTATTAAACATAAATCAACTGGCTGTTGTTGATACTTAATAACGTGTTATTCAGTATGTGTTATTTCATAGTTTTGAAAAATATCAAGTATTGTTGTAGAATCTAGAAAATAAATGATGAGGATTAATAATGAATTAGAGGGCGTGTCCAAACTTTTTCCTGGAACTTTATAGATGGATAGAGAGATACAGCAGAACACAAAGCAGTCCTTTACCAAATAAAACAAATGTCCAAGTTATGGTTTCAAATGATCAATTATACAGTGTCTTGCAAAAGTTTTTACCCCCTTAAACGTTCCCACACTTTGAAATGGATTAAACTGATTTATTACTTTAGGTTGTAAATCTTGCCATATGACGGATATGATATGATGATGTAATGTCGATGTTAGGATACAATTTGAAATACTCTGGATGTCATAATTAATTAATTAATTAATTAGGTTATTTATTAATTTGGTTATTTTTTGACTGTAAGCACATGATATTTTTTTTTAATTAACCGTTTAATTAT
>JAQMYK010000008.1:24064063-24092100 GCA_030014345.1 Clarias buthupogon
ACCGAGATTGCATTCACATCAACGCAAACGAACCGAACCAAGGGACCAAACACGTTTGGTGCGCACCAAATGCTGTAAGTGTGAAAGCACCCCAAGATCAGATCTCAGGTCTTATCCTGCCGTGCGCTGAAAGAGCCAAGCACGAGTAAAGAAGGTCGTATCAAGTTCATAAAATCACATTTATAAAACCTACATTTTAACATCGTGTCATTCGTGTCTATACCCGTGAAGAGTTCCCAAAGCAGGCACTTTCTTTCTTAAAAAAAAAAAAAAAAGTCAAGTAAGGCAACTCGAGCTCTTTCGGTATTGATTTTCATGCCTGTACGCCAGAGCGAGCATGATGGCCTCGTTTCCGAGATCTCTCAAACACTCTCTCTCTCTCGCCAGGAGATCATGCACGCCCTGAAGATGACCTACCACGTCCAGTGCTTCGCCTGCGCCGCCTGCAAGAGGCCCATCAGGAACCAGGCCTTTTACATGGAGGAGGGCGAGCCTTACTGCGAGAGAGGTGAGAGTCTGGAGACGACCCCCTGCGGAGACGTGGCCTTTTTTAATCACTCGCACTCACTCTGCTGCTCGACTGCGCACGTTAAAAAAAAAAAAAAATATATATATATATATATATATATATATAAAGTAAAAAAAAAAAAAAAAAACCTGAAAATCGACTTGCAGCGCTTCCTTGAACTCCTTTCTGCTCCCGGTTAGGTTCTCCGGAGTGATGGATTGATCGCCTTTAGCTTTTAATAAAGAATTTGATTAGATTTGTTCATTTCACTTCTTTTTTTTTTTTATTTTTTTTTTTATCCACCCCTTTCTTTTTCATTTGAGATGAAAAGCTCTGACTATTTATATCTCTCTCTCTCTCTCTCTCTCTCTCTCTAGCTTCCTTTTTCATGGCTGTAATTAGGATTTAGTGCAGATGCAGCTTTCCGTCCTATCTAACACACCCAGGCGTTTAAACATACACGGCAAGGTTTTTTTTTTATGACGGAAATGAAGCATGCGGTCAGTACATTTTGCGGTTCAAGTGTTCTCGTGTCAGCATTCAGTTAGAAAACCAGGATTTGAGAGTTGATCAAATAGCTGCAGTCTCAGCACAGGCTGGGAAAACCGCTCTAGCGTTCCCTAAGCCGGCCGTTCTAAAACCCCGTCTATAACAGTAATGGAAATTTTTTATTTTTTTTAAGCATCTGGAGTTTGTGTTTGTGTTATCAAGCATTAAGCACGGACACGGCTAATGTAATCTCACAGGTTTGATAATGTTTTGTGTCTCTCTCTCTCTCTCTGACTCGGACTCTCTGACTCAGCCTCTCGCCTCTCGCATGCTAATCAACTAATCAGCTTCTTGTTGTCGTTTGTTTTCCCCGCAGACTATGAAAAGATGTTCGGTACTAAATGTCATGGCTGCGACTTTAAGATCGATGCGGGCGACCGCTTCCTGGAAGCTCTCGGCTACAGCTGGCACGACACGTGCTTCGTCTGCTCGGTAAGTCTTTTCGTCCCTCACAATGCCTCACTTCGCCGCCTTCTGACCCTGAACTTCTGAACCTTTTTTTTTTTTTTTCTCGCGGCAATGTCTGACGGCCGGATGGACTCGAACGATTGAAACACCCTCCCCTTCTCCTTCCACCCTTGAATATACGCCCTTTTGTGCTCTCTTTCTGAGATTGATTAGAATTCCCATTCATTCCCGTCTCACTCTGTACTCTTTTCTTTCTCTATCTTCACAGCTTTGCCACGTCAACCTGGAGGGCAAGACATTCTACTCGAAGAAGGATAAGCCTTTGTGTAAAGGTCACGCCTTCTCTCCACTCTGAGGAGCCGAGTTCCAGCGCTTTAGTGGAATCGAGGCAGCACAGATCAACACGTGGCAAAAAAAAAAAAAACGAGAAAAAAAACTGAAAAAACATTTATTGTGGCAAAGGGTTACGATGACAATACTGTGTACTAAAGGTTTGGAGTCTTGGAATACCGATTTTAGATATAGCGGGGGGAAAAAAGCTTTTTTTGCCAGGACCAATCAGAGTTTAGAAAGAAAAACAACAAGAGGGGCTGTTCAATGTTCTTTAGCCAAATAAATAATAATATGAATTGATGTACATAGCCAGGAAGTGTCGGCCATGTTCACCTTGGCATTTAAATCCTTCGCCATCACTGTCAGCGCATTTATGTTGGTATTTATTTCGAAACCAGCCCCCCTCCCCCTTATTATAATTTTTTTGAAAACAGGTGAAGATTAATCTTAGGATCATTATCGATCTTAAAAAAAAGTGTTACTGGATAGAGATGCGAATTACACTCCGTACTAATGTGAAACAAGAACAGCTCCATGTTCCTAACATAGTCTCATGTCCCCAGTACGCTCTTATACGAGCTTGACTTACACACACTTTTTCCGATAACTTCAGTTCAGATAACGTTGCGCGCTCATCAGTCAGTCATCGTTTATTACCGAACACGCTACTGTCCTCGGTTCAAATCAGGTCTGCGTGGCAGGACGTGATGTCATCCTAACACGACGTCAGCGTCCCCAGACAACCCGCGGTCCTCTTTCCCCGCATGCCGCGGTATCACTTAAAGTAATAGCAGACCTCCAGAATAGGAGGAAGAAAAATGAGCCTCTGGCAGCCGAGCAGCACTGCATTAGCGCTGATTGCGAGAGCTTCATATTGACCCGGGCGTCGATCTTTACGTGCCTCCCATACCGAGCGCGAGCCCGCCACCGCCGTCTCTTCTAATCCGACAGGTAGCTCTAATTAACGAAAGGCTTAGGGCCTGCGTGCGGCGAGCTCGTTTTCTGTGCATGAATTTTCTCCCCTTTTTTTTTCTTTTAAAGAACGGAAAGGCTCCGGCTGATCAAAGACGCCGTATCATCTCTATCAAAGCACGCACGGAACTACCGTTGATCGTACAATGAACCCGGTCATCTCTTAATCTTTTAACACGCCGTGAAGCCGGATTCCGCGAACACTGTGTTTCCGTTTGAGTGGCCAAGGCTGGTCATTAGTGTCGTCGTCCTCCTCGTTGCCGTGGCAGTCCGTCTCAGTCCTCCAGGCCTCCCTTTGGCTCGAGCACCCGATTCGACTAATTACTAGGACGTTATGGGAAAGCATAAGCGTTTTTTTCAACCCGGGCTCGCATCACTGGACAAGAATTTCAGCGCATTGGCTTCGTTAAATGCACGACATCGCTTATTTACGCTCTGATAATAAAACTCTTTCGATAACACAGACTTCAAAGAGACGTTTTGCCAGCCAGTGTCTGATGTCCGATGCGCTTCGACGTACAGCGAATCACTCAAGAAAGATATCCGACGATCAGAGTAAAGCCTTTGATAACAGACAGCACCGCTTCCCGTATTTTGCCGCCTTTATGTATTTTTTTTTTTATTAGACAAATAAGATCATGTCAGAAGTCACTTCTGTGATTTAAATCTCGGTTAGACGGCGGGTCTGGTAGAATTCGTCTCAGCGGATTATCTTCCATCACCGAAATGAGCTTCTTTTTTTTTTTTTCTGCCTCATTACAAGCTCTTAATGAGACGGCTGATGTGTCATCGCAGAACCGAAGCCTTAATGGGGCGAAATCTCGAAGCCAGGCTTTTTTTTTTTTTTTTTTTTTTTTTTACCCCCTTAAGGTTCGACTTTAGAAATAAGTCACAAAGAAAGGTTTATTTCTTCCCTCTGCGTTAAAGATCATGTTAACGACCACTCTCAGGTAAAAGTGACCGTATCCTCTGAATAAAACGGCATTGTGGGTAATCTAGGCAACATGCAGAATTGTTCATGGTGTTTTATTCCTTTGAACTTGTCATGTTTTAGTCGTAAACCTGAGCCTGTAAAGCCGTAACGTTTCTCCGATGTCTGCGATCACGTCACCGCAGGACCGACCGGTCTTATAATGAGAAACGCCGTAGCGTTATCAGTGTCTGCTCTCCAACACTTTGGCTAATCAGGTAATTACAAGCTAACATCTGTACAAGGAGAGACGTGCGAGTAACAAGTGCTGCTGCTGTTGCTTCTTCATAGTGTTGCAGTTAAAGTGTCTCGGAGATCATCTAAAGCTTTCATTTTAAATTCTTTGAAATTCAACCAGTTTTTAGGATTAAATCGGTTTCCAAAACCTTGTCGTCGTCCTCCTCCTCCTCCTGCGCTCCACCATGGATCAGATGATTGTGTTACAGTCCACGTCCCGCCAATGCCTCGTTTCTTTTACCGTTTTCTTTCCTTTCATTCCCCCCCCCCCCCCCCCACCTTGTATTGAAAGTGTTTGATGTATTAAGTGCCTCTCTAATAGCTTTGCACCTCCAGATATTATCACGATGCGTCTTTCTGTTGAAAATGGGAAACTGCTGTATTCTTTCTTTTTTTTTCTTTTTTTCCCCTTTTTTCTTTTCACTTTAGAATTTTTTTTTTCGCAAGTCATTTAAAAAAATAAAAACTAAAGAAAAAAATACTGTATGTTAATAAAGTCTATCAAATGAAGACTCGACTCCTGTTTTTTAACAATATATAATTTATTTACATACATTTCAGGTTGAATTACTATACATACCTTTCTGAAATTTCATAGATATATGTACATAAGGCCAAGTAAATACTTGAAAGCACTTAGAAACGAATTTCCAAAATTCTACCCACAAATCCATAATCATTGTCCAAAAGTAGAGAAACCCCCCCCTCCCCTTCCCTCCCCCTTCAGTCACGGCAGGGGCGGGGGGGCGTGGTTGGGTTCGGGTGTGTGGGCGGGGGGGGGGGGGGGGGTGGGGGGGGGGGTGGGGGGGGGGGGGGGGGGGGGGGGGGGGGGGGGCTTCCTGTTAGCACAAATTCATCAACGACGATTTACACTGACGGGAGATTAAGGGCGGGAAGGGGGGGGGGGGGTGGGTTCAACCAACGGAAATACAAAAAGAAACAAATCCCTTGGAAATATGTTTTAAAAAAAAAGAAATGTACAATTGCATAAGCGCTGTGGCGTGTTAAATACAGCATTCTGACTCGCAGAAAGGCAAGGAACATTGAGAAGTAAGAAATCGAAAGAACATTCACAGGTACACAAGTCTACTGTTTTGTTTTTTGTTTTTGTTCTCTTTTTAGTCAGAAAATAAAGAGTTGGGAGGAAAAAAAGGAAAACGGTACACACACACACACACACACACACACACATTCTTTTATACAAAACAGCTATCAGTGAGCTCGAGTGTGAGAGGAAAAAAAAAAAAGTTCACGAAATTGGCTTCGACGTGACATCCGGAGTTGGCTTTTTGTTTGCTTAATTTTTTTATGTTTTTCCTTAATTTTTTTAAATTAGTATTTTATAAAGATTTTACGTTTGTGAAATGAGGAAGAAAAAAAAAGTTCACATTTAAATGCACATTAATGACGGGACACAAACATGACATGTTTAGATTTAGAAAATACATTTTTAGTGTTTTTTTTCTTTTTCTTTTTAATACTTAAAAAAAACCTCACCCATTTTTACAAACTTCAGGACGAAAAACTGAAGAAAAAAACAAAAAAACAAAAAAAACACTGCAAAAATTCTCAGAACCAAAAAAAAAAAAACCAACAACAAAATTCGATGAACGATGCACCAAACACTTCACAAGTCAAACTTGGACAAATGTAACACGTTTTTTTTCTTTCTTCTTTTTTTTTCTTCTTCTTTTTATTTCTTTCTTTGATATTAAAAAATATGATTTAGTTTTACTTCCTAAGTGCTAGATGACGAGTTGTTCCGTCGTGTTCCCGGTGAAATGTTTGTTAATTAAAACGCTTTTGCACAGTTTGAAATTTACATCAGTCTGATCGGACACGTTCGTCCCGATGCTTGGTGGAACGTTTCTTCATTTCTTTTTCTTTTTTTTGGTCTCTTTACTTACGACGTGAAATGTGGACGGTTCAGGAGACGTCACGGGACAGAAACTCGTCTCGAATGGCTCATAAACTTTGGTTACCGACTTCCAGAGATGTGTACGTGTCTCGCCAGCATCAGAACTGGAATAGAAAATATTTTGTATATATTTATGTATATATACACATAAGGTGGATTGTAGTGATGAAAAAAACGGAACCGAATAAACAGAAATCTCGTTTCGAAAAAGCACGAGGTTCTGCTAGAAGCTTGACGTCATGGTATAATACACTCAGCGGATTATAATGCTGAACTCTGACCATAAAGCGCTCTGGAACGGTTCCTTAATCACAGGTTAAAGGGGCGGTTTGAGGAGAAAATCCCAAATTCCAAATCTGGTTAAATTTGACAAAAACCTCACGTAGCTGACAAATAAAACGTTATCAGAGTCATGGTGTGATGATTACAACGTTTTAGAAGTTGTATATAAACAAATAATATTGCTCAGGTGTCATGACGTTAGCATGCTAACTGGAGGTTACGTGGCGGCCGCATGGTTATTGCGCAAAAGCAAATAAACTTCAAACTCGTGTTGACTGATCTGGTTTGGTTTTTCTCCCACAAACCGCTTGTTTAAGACGTAGACGTTGCAAATGAAACCGCTCTGCTTCGCGATTTTAGGGTCAACCGGCGTCGTCAGGCTGCTTTCACGCTTTCATACGTGAAACTAGTTTAAAACTAGCCTTGTTCACAAATAAGTATATTTTAATTCTGATACTGTAATGATGCGATGCAATTAAACATAATTGGTGTGTCATGTGTCTGGAACTTTACTAATATGGAGTATTGGATTATAATAAATTTAATCCATCAAGTAAGCTAGGCTAGTTAGCTAGCCAATATGAGCGCGCCAAATGGCAAGTTTTTATAAAGTGTGTAAGCAGCCTGGGGAGAGAACGTCCACCCTGATAACATTCAGGATATCACTGTAATCTGATCATGTGACAAATATTTATTACATGGTGGTGGTTGTTGTTTTATTCCCATCTCTTCCTTGTTTTTGTTTTTTTGTTCGTTTTTTTGGATGCTACATGGCTTTACGGTTCTTAAAGAAAGTTTCCCAGTTCTCTTTTTTTTTTTTTTTTTGTTTTTGTTTTTCTCTCATGGAGAATTTCAAATCGATTCGGGAATTTAAAACACACCCTAAACATACCCTAGTTGTTTTATTGATTTATTTTTTTTCTAACCAATATGATCAACACTCATTTAGATAAAATTTCTAAAAATCAATTTTTAAACCAAAGATTGTATTGCATTATATAATAGATTTGAAGAGAAAAATGATCAAATTAAATGTCATCATGAATTAAAAAAAAGGAAAAAAAAAAAAAAAACTCCCTGAAAAATTTATTAGAGTTATTTGTTGAGCTTTTTCCTCCTTATCAGCAACGTCTTGGAACGTATTAGTTCGCGTCCATGCGATATTTTTCGTGAGATTTTTACGGTTATGGCTTTGGAGAGAGCGGTGCCTTAACTGGGGAAAAGAAAAGCTGAGGATTTGCACAAGAAAAAAACCTGCTTCTCTCAGTTTGATCCGTTTAGTCAGGTTCTAACGACTGATATCATTCATTTTTTTGCTATTTATTTCTCCTGTTTGAGTGACGGTCACACATCGTGTTAAAGCAGCACGGCTGCCTTTCGCACCGCTCTCACCTCCCCCACCTCTCGCATTAACGGTATAGAAATTTCATCAGGTTTGAACAGAAACTCTCATTTACACCCCCGGCAAAGATACCTTCGAGTGTGGCTTCCCTCCACTTGTTTATGAGTTTGCATGTTGCTAAATGCCACACTTTTTGCACAAAACGCACCTCGCTAAAACGTAAACAAGTGTCTCAATCGCAACACGGGGGAAAAATTATCTTTATGGAGGAAAAATGTAATCGCTCGCACGAATCCATCCAAACGAGCTAGCGGGCGAAAGTTGTTTCGTGCTTTCCAGGCTGATGTTGTGGTTCCCTGGAAACTGAGTAAGGCTAAAAAAATTACGCGATGGATGCTCTAGTTTGTTACGTTTGTCTTCGGGTCACGCGACTTTGACTAGCATGTTTCATTTCTCCCCGTATGTTTACCTGCGAAGTGACGCATCGTTTGTTTTTGAGATCCGGAACAAGTATCAGTATAAGGTCGAGGTGCGTTCAAGTTTCAGCTCAGCTAAATCGCAATTTAAAAACTTTTTATGAACATCAATATGGAGTTCGGTTCATTTTCTTTTCCTGGTTGTTGAATATATTTGTGTCCTCACAACTACAAGTCCAAAAAAAATAAGTCAAACACAAAATCCACTTCTCCTGGGTGTCCTCACTACAGATTTGTCCACCCCTGTCCTCATTTTGTCCAAACTTTCAACAACCATTTTTTGTCCAAATTGCCTTTGTAAAAATTCTGCACTTATTTCAATTCCTTTGTTCGTTTAATAAGATAAAAGTGCAGCCAACACGGCGTTAAATGAAAAAAGTGTGATGTGGGACAGGGCCGGACCAACATCTGTGAGTGTTTTATACATCGTTGCTGGATGTAAATGTACGTTGCATGTGTGTATTTATAGTCACCGCACACCGTATTGGTGGCTAAACCCTGTTCGATTTGTCCCTCCAGGTTCGAGTAGACCTTTTTTCGACCTCCTGCATTTCGGAGGCTTCTTTCCTGGCTTTGTTTGTGTGTATATATGTGTGTATATATATGTATGTGTGTGTGTGTGTGTGTGTGTGTGTGATTGTGTGTAAGTGTGTTAGCACTCTCCGTCGGACACCAGGAATATCATGGCCTCCTGTTTGCCGATCTCGGCCATGATGGCGGCGAGCTGGTTCAGGTTGCCGCTGTGAAAGTGCTGAGCTTCCCAAAGGTCCAGGATGGTTGACGTCGGACTCGCTTTGGATGCGAAGAAGCTCATGTGTCTGCGTAAAGGGAGACAGAAGCAAGGTTTCAGAACACACTCATTAATAGGAGCAGTTACGTACTTAGCACTGGTGTTAGCATTACTTTGCAACGTAGTTCCATTATTCACTTTCTAGAGGAAGTGCAAAAGTTTGTTCCCAGAGGTCAAACTAGAGGTGTCTTGATTTATGACATAGAAACGAACCCTGAAGATGTCACAGCAACCCCTAATAGAAACAAGAGTCCAGTGGACGGAGCTGGAATTGATCCAACTCCTCCTATAAGCCTAATGCTAACATATAAAATACATAATCCAGTTGTAAACACACAGGTTATCTCCACCCCCTGGTTCAACTCTGCCCTTATCAGGTGTTTCTTAAAATCTTCCCAGGCATGATGTTCTGATGACTTCACCCCCCTGGGCTTTTGGTTTGACTCTGCCCTTGTAGGAGAACTTGGATCAGGTCTGACGCCCTGGGCCTTGGGTTTGACTCAGCTCTTGTATTAGAACCATTGTAAGGTCTGACTCCATCCTCTGGAAATTTGAGTCGACTATTACCTGGTAGGAGGCCCTTGATTGGGACCGACTCCAACTCTTGGATTATTGGTTCTACTGCGCCCTAGTAGAAGGATCTGGATCAGGTCCCACTGGGCATTTAACTTGAATCCGCCCAGGTATGATAATCTGGATCGGGTCTGACTCCACCCCCTGTGCATTTGGTTCAAATCTGCCTTGGCATGAAGATCTGGATTGGGTCTGATTCAACCCCCTGGTCTTTTGGTTTGACTCTGCCCTTGTAGGATGACCTGGTTCTTGTCAGACTCCGGCCCCTAAGCTTTTGGTTTGACTCTTGCGCTTGTGCGAGGATTTGGAACAGGTCTGACTCCATACCTCTGGGACTTTAGTTCGACTATTACCTGGTAGGAGGCCCTTGATTGGGGCTGACTCCAACCCTTGGACTATTGGTTCTACTTCGACCCTTGTAGGAGGATCTGGATCAGGTCCGACTCCACCCCCTGGGTGTTTGGTTCTGCAGTGTGTTGCTTACGTCCAAGTCAAAGAGAGCAAAAGTACAGATTATGCTACCTTCTTTTCGGTTGTTTTTTTATGTAAAGGCCTCAAATTTCTCAGAGGAAGCATGCCTTCACCTGGTTGTGTGATGGGAGGAAGCTGAGTCAGAGCAAATTATATGTCTAAATGTGACCAGGTTAGGAAATTATTTTGGAAAAAAAGATTTTTTGCTCTGACCTTCTCGGACTTGATTGACAAGAGGCACAAAAAAAAAAGTATAGTGTATAATATCCAAGGAAGAATCTGGAACAATGGGTTCACAGGAAAGTAAAGAAGCAAATCTTTTCAATTTATTTCTGACGTTTTGATTTATTCATCCTAACACACTGTTTTGGCATATTTCTTACTAGTGATAATGAAGCAGCAATCTGTACGGGGGAAAAACAGTCTTGTTGCTATAAATAACATTTCTTTATCTATGTTTTTGTCCTCAGGGTATGTATACGTTTGCACTCGACCAGATGCGCGCAGTCGGAGTGTTTAAAAGTGAAAAAAGGAAGAAAAGACAAGAAAAAGAGACGGAGCGAATGGGCTACTGTTAAAACGTCTCCTTTTTTTTTTTTTGCATTCGGATTTTATTTCACCTTGTCACTCGAAATGAACCGAGCCTGGATTTTTTATGTTTGAAGAGAAACTGCACATAAAATCGAAATGGAAAGCAAACGACTAAGTAACAGATTTTATGCCTGGTTGAGGTGGAGTAGTTGGTGTTTGCGTAATAAATTGCCTCAAGCTCACCAGAAGGGAGCGAGTACATCAGCGTGAAAGCTGGCTGGGGGGGGAAACAAAAAACCCCTTCATGCTGAGTGAATATTTACCCAGTTAAAATCCAGCTCGGAAATGTGACGGATAAATATTTATCTGTTTAAAACGAGGACCCTTTCAGAGCTAAAAACAATCGTAAGTAGGACGGCTGGGTTTTTTTTCTACGCCGCTGAGATCGTGACCCGCAGATGTTTGACCGAAAAACTATGCCGTCTGTACGTTTTGCCTTAACCGAGTATTCTACTTCCATGTTAACTTCACGTAGTTTAACTGAATTTCTCATCATGTCGCTTTAAAAGCTTGTTTGATGAATAGTTTAGCGCCAGCTCCGACTTGGTCGCCGTGCTGATATTCAGGTAGCCGTGACCTTTCCTATTGACCGGCCCGAACCTTTCAGATCAAAGAGGTTCAATGACAACAAAGCTCAGGCTCTTGTTGGTCCATCCTGGAGGGAAACACCTCACCTCTGCTGCCGAGCCCAAGTTCGATCCGGTGCCCTTTCTGTGTTCACTAAATACCTAAGGGGATTAAAGTGTTGTTTCCAGCAAGCATTTGTTCTTGAAATGGGGTGGGGGTGGGGGTAGAGCAGAGCCTGGATTTTCGCTCCTAAACACGTTTAATACAGATTACGTCTGGAATGTTTGCGTGTGAAGACAGCAAATGACAATGGATTGTTTTGCGCATTCTAATTGAAGCGAAGCGCTGCCACTTCAGACGGGTAATTAATTGGATCAGGTAAAGCTGATTGGACAAATAAAGTCTATGTATTATGCTTCATTAGCTAGAGGAAGTTAACTAGGAGTCTAATTAAATCACTGCCTGTGGATTCAGCCTGCGTTCAATATGCGGTGCACTCTGTGTAATAAAACTAAACGCGTCTCTAATGACGGATGTTTTTTTTAATTTTTTTTTTTTAAAGGTTATTACTTCTCACACTGCACGAGATCCCAGTTAAATCTCAGCTGAATCTGCAAACGGCTGCAAGTTGCACGTTTCCGGTACCGTCCTCCTGTCAGTGTCTTTTAGACGAGACTTTCTAGATTCAAATTGCCAGAAAGTTGTCGCATGTCTTGGGTTGCGACGGCACTAAATCAGCTGCTGGTAACTTACTGTAGGATTACGTTTACGCGTTCCAAGTCCGCTGATTTCAACACACAACCAGACAATTCTTTTCTGAAATTAGATTCTTGTCTGCGAAAGCAACATCAGGATAGATGTGGAAACAAAGGTGGCAGGTTGTCAAAAAAAACAACAACAACCAAGATCCACTTACTATCATAACGAGATGCAACATGACAAATAGACAATCATGTTTTATTTTTTTAGCCTTTGTTTCTTGTAAAGCTTGTTTCATTGTTTCTGGGACCTTGTGCACAGGCGGCACGGCACGGGGGTTTAGTGGTTAGCCCTTTATCCTCGCACCTTCAGGGTTGAGGGTCTGATTCCCGCCTCGGGGTCTGTGTGCCACGGAGTTTGCATGGTCTCCCCGTGCTTGGTGGGTTTCCTCCGGTTTCCTCCCACAGTCCAAAGACTATGCAGATTAGGCGAAATGGCGTTCACAAACTGGCCGTAGCGTGTGTTTGTGCCCTGCAATGTTTTGGCACCCTGTCCAGGGTCTACTCCAACTTGTGCCCAAAGTCTCCTGGGATGAATGAATAAACGAATGGAAGCAGATTGTACACGCTGACATGCAGAGAGCCAAGCAGGTGGCATTCTTCAGGACTCTGAAGCTCGTAGCCAGAAAAGTGTACAAACGACCTTAAGAGACTTTGTGGCAAGATTTATCGAAAAGGTCAACCTGAACTATGTAGGACAAACGCAGATATGATGATGCGTTTAAACAGCAATCTATTTCCATTCTCAAGTACAACTGGCTTCCATATCTGATTCGATCCGTGCCTGAGTATGCTGCATCGTTCTTAAAACCACCTTTCAAGCGGACCCGGGCATGGTTCCCGAACGCGGAACGATTGTGTTCTCACTGATCAAAATGAACCAGACTTCGGGGTCCAGTGTCCTCGGAAACGACCATCGGGGATCTAATGTGAAAACTAGAATGTGTTATGTGATAAAAGGTCTCTGTTTTTCATATGTCCTTTCTGTCGAGTCATTACCGGGATTTAGATAAAGTGTTTATCTGAGTGAACCCTTTTGAAACACAACTAGGAAACGGTGTCATACCTGTCGAGTTTGAGTCTCTGGGCGAGGAGTCTCCAGTCGGCTCCGTTGGGACACGGCGCATCCAGACTGCTGCAGATCTTCTGCCGGATGAGGTAGGGGATCTGAAAGGCGCTCGGGCCGGCCAGTGCCGGGCTGCTCTTATCCACCAGCAGGAGATCAGCATCGAGTGGCCTGGTGTCCTGCACCACAAAACAGACCACGCACAATGTGAGCTTTTGGCTTCCAAAAGTAATGGCACCCCAGAAAGGGAGAAAACTGAAACGGACAAGTTCCAGCCTGTAGCTGGATCTACAGCTAGTGCTACAGCGATCAAGAACTGAATTAGCATCCTGAACAGCTATGGCTTAGCTACGTAGCTAATGCCAACAGGTCTTCCAGGCTAATAATCTACTGTATATTCCTAATGTCTTTGACCCTGGTCAATTCTTCAGGAAATAACCCTTATTTATATTTGCTGTAAACCCTGAGGAACTAGCAAAATTTGGAAGCAGTTAGCAAGACATCATCTCTGGACCATCGCAGAAAAGACGTTTTTTAAAAAAATTCTATAAGAAACATCTGAAGAGGTTTCTTTACCGCTAGAGAGCTTTATACATTTTCATGAGGTGGATGCAACACATAACTCCGCTCTGTTTTTTTTCACGCTTCATAATCATAACCCTTCTGCTCTAAATAACTGTTTATATAGCACATGTTTCTATAGCAACTGCACATGTAATCCAAGTTTCTATTTATTTATTTATTTTTTTCCCTGTGAACCCGTAACTACAGTATCTATCATTCCTAACTATAATGCCAGTGTCAGTGAGTCAGCTGAAATGGATTCAGATTGAAGTCTCGGGTCTCGGAGGACTCGTTACCGGCCGTGCGTCGTGGAGGTATTTTCGGAGACGCGCGCTTTGGTGGAGCACTCCGTCCCGTGTAGCTAACGAGTGAGGCTCGGTGCCAGCGCCGAGCGATGCGCCGCGGGTGTGAACGGCCAGCTGCGTTACCTTGGAGATGTTGAAGTCGAGGCTGAAGCTCTGGCCTTCGCCCTCCACCTGCCACACACACAGCGTGCAGGAGAGCTCGCACGTGCTCACGCTCATCCGCTCCAGCGTGAAGGCGCAGTGCAGACTCCGCTGTGTGCCGCTCCAGATGTGATAGAACGGGATCTCCTGTACACAAGGCGGAACGTGGGGACGGGACACACTTTAATACAGACCTGGACTAAAGGACTGCCAGAAGTTTATTCACATCCTGAGAGAGAGGGATGGAGGGATGGAGGGATGGAGGAGTTGACAAACGGGTAAACAAAAAGAAAAGGAACAGATAAAGGGAAGTTCGACACTGACCACTATGGGTGGATGGATGGATACACTGTCTGTCTGCCTGTTATCTGTCTATCTTTCGTGCTACTGGTCAATCTATCTATTAGTCTATCTATTAGTCTATCTATCTCTTTCTTTCTCTTTTTAATCTTCCCTCCCTCCTTGCTGTCTCATCTCTCTCTCTCTCTCTATATATATATATATATATATATATTTGTCTATCTATCTGACTGTCTTTCTATATTTCTATCTGTCTGTCAGTCTTTTCTATCTCTTATTTGTCTGTCTTCTATCTTTGTCTGTCTTCTGTTTATCTTCTTTGTCTCATATCTGTCTGTCTGTCTTTTCTCTTTCTTGTCTCGTATCTATCTATCTATCTATCTATCTATCTATCTATCTATCTATCTATCTGTCTGTCTGTCTGTCCACCTGTCTCTCTGTCTATCTATCTGTCTGTCTGTCTATCTATCGGTCTGTCTTGTATCTTTGTCTGTCTGTCTTTCTTTTATCTTCTTTGTCTCATATCTGTCTGTATGTCTTTCTGTCTCTCTCTGTCTTTTCTCTTTCTTGTCTCGTATCTATCTATCTATCTATCTATCTGTCCACCTGTCTCTCTGTCTTTTCTCTTTCTTGTCTCGTATCTATCTATCTATCTATCTATCTATCTATCTATCTATCTATCTATCCACCTGTCTCTCTGTCTATCTATCTGTCTGTCTATCTATCTATTCGTCTGTCTCTATCTGTCTGTCTGTCTCTCTATCTATCTGACTGTCTTACTATATTTCTGTCTGTCAGTCTTTTCTATCTCTCTTTGCCTGTCTATCTGTCTGTCTTTCTTTTCTCTTCCATGTCGCAGATCTATATATCTGTCTACTTATCTCTCTATCTTACAATCTGTCTGACACCCTGGTCTATCTCTCTGTCCATCAGTCTGTCCATCACAGTGAGAGTGTGTGAGGAGCAGACAGCACTGCGTTGTGTTTTGAACAGGTCGAGTGTGTGACATTAATCACTGCTTCATGATGGAGGGTTCTGTGGGACGCGGGCTCGCGAAAGTCCAATAAAATTTGATTTATGAGTAAGCGGTCAGTGCTGCCTGTCTGCACACAGGTGTGTGTGTGTGTGAGAGTGTGTGTGTGTGTGTGTGTGTGTGTGTGAGAGAGAGAGAGTTAATTACCAGGAAGGCAGTTAGTACTAATCTGAAATAAAAGCCACAAATCTGATGCTATTATTGGACTGATTTGAGCTCATTAAACATTAGACATTATGAAAGGGAGGAACAAACACGCTGATGCTTTTATGATGACGCAGTAATAACTCACTCTCACACACACACACACACACACACACACGTCGCTCTGTTTATTAGCTCTGCAGCACATTTGATTACATTTTAATAAAAGAAGGTCATGACTGCAGGCAGACACCTCTGGTCTCCTCGTCCTCTAGTCTCCTCATCGATGTCCCTAACCTCTCACGGGGTGTGTTTAGTGCCTACAGGGGGAGCTGTTGCTCAGCGTGCTCTCTCTCTCACACACACACACTAAACCCTCGCTACATTGAGCATTACTGAGATAAGAGATGAGGAGTGTGTGTCCGGAGCACTCCTACACCTCTGCACTGTGCCTTCTACTCTCTCATTCTCCCCAGAGAATCTGTGCTCCATCTCTACACACACACACACACACACACACATGAGGGAGGAAAGTATTTCCATGCAGCTCTATATTTAACTTCCTCCACAGCGAGAGCTTCAAACTGGCCGCACTGAGATCTGCAGGAAGTGAGCAGTAAATCTTCCACACGTCCACTTCGTCCTCTTCACTCTGTCTCTCACTCACTCACTACTTCTTCATGAGACCTGTCTGTCCGTTTGTCCGTCTGGATACTGTTTATCTAACTTTACCTGTGTCTGTCTATCTGCTTGTCTGCCTGTCAGTTCAGCCAAACTTCCCAGGTTCAACCGTCTGCCTTTCTATATCTGTCTATCTGTCTCTCTCTCTCTCTATCTTTCTATATATATATATATATGTCTTTGTCTTTCTACATCTAACTACAACATATGTCTGCCCTTCTACATATATGTACCTGTCTGTCTATCTGTCTTTATATTCATATCTGTCTCTTTCTATATTTCTATATCTGTCTGCCTGTATGTCTGTCTTTATATGTCTGTCTCTATATTTCTCTATCTATTTGTCTATCTGTCTTTCTATATCTGTCTCTGTCTGTCTTTCTATATCTATCTGACTATCCATCTAACTGTCTGTCTGTCTGTCTGTCTCTCTACTACCCAACTATCTGTACGTCTACCCATCTGTCTCACTCTACCTTGCAGTCTGCCTGTGCATCAACTGTCTATCTGTCTGTCTCTGCCTTTCTATCTACATTTCCATCTGCTTATCTATCTGTCTGTCTCTTTGTATTCCCGCCTGTCAATCTGTCTATCTTGTCCGTCAATCTCTGTCTCTACCCACTGTACCTAGCAGTCTCTGTCTGCCCTTCTGTCTCTTTATCTAAATGTCTGTTTACTTGTCTGTCTGTCTGTATTTCTGCCTGTCTATCAGAAAGTCTCTAACCAGCTGTATTTGTTCTTCTGGTTGTCTATCCGTCTCTGTCCGTCTTTCTAACAATCTGTCTGTCTCTGTATATAGCTGTATGTCTGTGTGCCACCTGTTTATCTGTCTCTCTTTCTGCTGTCCGTGTATTTGTAAGTTCCCCTGTCTACCTGTCTCTCAGTCTAGCTTTCTGTTTACCCCTCTGTCTATTTGTATTTGTCTGTCTATATGTCTCTCTCTATCTTGCTGTCTGTCTGTAGGTCTGCTAGTCTGACTCTCACTTTATCTAGCTGTCTGTTTGTGTTTCTGCATGCGTTTGTCTCACTCTAAATGTCAATCAAGCTATCTCTCTCTCTCTCTCTCTCTCTCTCTCTCTCCGGCTGTTTGTCTGTCTATCTTTTCAGTCAGTGTTTTTCCCTCGGTTCCGTCTGTTATTCTTCCTATTCTGTCCCTGTACCATTCTATACATGTCTGTATGTCCATCCATCTGTTTTGCTGTAAGTCTAACCTGTTATCTCTCTCTCTCTACTCGGTCTCTATTAATCTAGCTTTGTCTGATTCATTTATCCATCCATTTTACTGTCCATTCGTATATATATCCATATCTGCTGCTCGTCTGTCCATCTTTTGATTTGATGATCTGTTAACCTGTTGCCTGGTTGTCCAACTGTCCAGATTTTATGAGTCTGTTTATCCGTCTGATTATCTATTCATCTATCTGAACATGTGTCTGTATGCCTGTCTTACCTGTTTAACGTCTATATCTAGTCGATCCATCCCTCCATCCAGCTGTTCATCTATTTCTATTTGTTTATTAACCTGTTCAACTACAGGTATCTATTCTGTCTTATCTATTTGTTTCTCCATCCATCCAGTCCTTTCTCTTTTTGTCTCTATGTCCATCCTTCAACCCACGCTTTTGTATAAGCTAATTAATTTATAATATTATCACAATACATAAGTGCAGGTTGGACTTTATTGCGATTCTGTACGAATCACAATTTCATAAATATCCTGATTTCTTTTAATATATATATATATATGTTATCTTATTATAAACCAAATTAGCAAATAATTTGCTCCAACCAGATGGGATGCTGTGCTGCGTTGCAAAGTGTGAGTTTAGAGTGCACCACCTGCAGGATTATAGAGGAACTGCAACATTTTAGCATATTGGTTTTTCAGTGGTGTAGTGGTTATCACTGTCGCCTTGCATCTCCAGGGTCTGGGTTCGATTCCCGTCTCTGTGTGCATGGAGTTTGCATGTTCTCCCCGTGCTTGGTGGGTTTCCTTTGGGTTCTCCGGTTTCCTCCCACAGTCCAAAGACCTGCAGATTAGGCTAATCGGCGTTCCCAAATTGCCCGTAGTGTGCGAGTATGTGTGTTTGCCCTGTGATGGATTGGAACCCTGTCCAGGGTGTCCCCCGCCTTGTGCCCTAACCCTCCTGCGATAGGCTCCAGGCCTCCCGCGACCCTGAATACAGGATAAAGCGCTATAGATGATGAGTGAGTGGTTTTGGAGTCAGTGCGGCGATACATGAATTCGCGATATGTAACTGAATTTATTTTCTCACCTCTACTACCTATCTATCTATCAATCTGTCCGTCTAACCCATCCAACTGTTCTGTCCATCGTTCCATCGTATCGTTATGTAAATTCCCATCCTCAGGTAGCACTTATCGTGTCTCCATGATTTTCCGCTGCAGCGAGATTTGCAGCTCGGCCGCTCGCTCTGTAATGGACTTGGGCTCTATCGCCTCACGTTCAGAAACGATCCTAATGAGGCCAAACCAAAGAAATATCCCATTAGAAGGCTCGCCAATGCAGAACGGCGCAGCATTAAAAACCTGATGCTGGCTGGAGCGACGTATCAAGAGCCCTTTTAAATGTGGCGCCCGTAGGGAAATCTGCTAAACTCCTGCTCACAGAGCCAATGATCAAACTCAGGCAGCGGAACGTGCATGCAGAGCTATGTAAAAGAGAGAGAGAGAGAGAGAGAGAGAGGGAGGGGGCACAATAGCTGGGGGCTGTTTGAAGGATAAATAAGTATAATAGCGAGGTGAAGGTATGACTCAGATTCGGCGAGACGAAAAGAATAAAAGTGCGGAAGAAAAAAAAAGGAGGAGAGCTATAATGAGAGAGAGAGAGAGAAGACGAGAATAGTTCATAGTAATGCTTTGTAGAGCCATTAATGGGCTATACCCTCATATAAAACATAAAAGGAGTACCTCAGGTACCGACTTTATGCTCGGAAGTAACAGAGATCCCTGACATAAGAAACCCATCAAGCTCCTCATTCTGTAACTTTCAGATTTTATATCTGTTTTAGTTACATTATCAGGATCACAATGGGTTTTTTTCTTCTTCTTCTTCTTCTTCTTCTTCTTCACCAGAGATCATCAGCTGGATGAAACTTTCAACAGCAGAGTAGAACAGAGCTCCATCTTTAAAAACCCTGATAAATGGTCAACCTTTAATTCGTACCTGGTAGGCGGTGAGTAGCTTGCTCCTCCAATGGGCCTGTGGCAGGTCGTGGATGGAAAGGCGCAGGTTATGGTAGCTGTCTTTAAACAGTAGGACATGCGGCTCGTCTATGAGGCGACCTCCAAGCTGCGCCTCCATCTGCATCACCTCCTACGGACACGACACAACAACAGTAACAGTAAGCACTACAAGGTGTACAGGGATACCAGAGAATAGAAGTGTCCTGTCCAACATGAGTAGTAGAGTTATCGTCAGCGTATCAACATTAAATTGTAAATGATTGGGAAAACTTTTTTGTTTACCGTCAGAGATGTCAAACATATCAGACCAGAAACAGCCCCGTGAAGGCTCGAACCCACCAAATGACTTTGACCAAATCAACCAATCCGATCTAGCCCCTAATTTAATTGACGGATTGGCAAACAGTGCTATGATCTGTTTTGCCACTAGAGGGCAGACAAGCATCCTACGACCTGTTGCATCATGTGGGACTTCACGGCACAAGCCAAGCCTACGAGCTCAGAGGTTCGAACCTGGTGTAGTCCCCAAGCTGCATATTGATATACGCAATATCTAAAGATCTCTTTTCAGGTTGCATAACCCCTTTCTTGCCCTGATCCTGGGGTCACCTCCCCAGAACCACACCCTAACCTCCCCAGGTTATGCCCTCTGGCCTTTCTGTCCCTTCCTTAACTCATGTGATGTTAAACCTTTCAGATGTATTTCCTAGAGCCCTAGAGGGTTTGAACCATAAACCTCTTATCCAAGAGGTGAAGCTCATCAAGTTTAAACTATTGCCCCTCGTGCTAAACATTTGTTCAAATGAATTTTATATGCTTACATACTGAACTAAAGTCAAGCCAGGAGCATTGAACCAGGGGTGTCATGCATGACAGATCATAACACTACCCGCTACACCACTGATGGTGGGCTTTGACACTTGCTTGAACGGTTCAAGAGTGCAAGTCAAAATATATCTATCAAAAGCAGAAACTTCTCAATTTTTTATACTTACATCATGAATTTGGTCAAGCAAAAGGGCAGATTTGAATCGGTGATGTCATACATGAGAAACCATGAAACTAACCACTAGACCACGGAAAATACAGCGCTGCAGTTGCTTATTGGATTCTTACCTCAATAAATGGCTCAAGGGTGCAAGTCAAAATATATCTCGCACAAGCATGGGCTTCTCAATTTTATAAACTTACATATTGAACTAAAGTCAAGCAAAGGGCAGATTTGAACCAGAGGTGTTAAAGATAAAAACCCACAACACCGCTGAGCGAAACCGCACAGTAAATGCAAAATGCTCGTTCCGCATGATGACATCATTCTTCAGAATTATTCATAAATAAAGCTCTAAACGGGTACGTTTCTTTTGTTATTGCTTTGACAATTAGCGATGCGCGGTTATACATTACAAGTATATCTCAAAAAAAGAGAATAGCATGAAACTGTTGTTTATTTTTTTCCTTTATAATTTAATTCGAAAAGTGCAACTCATTCTAGATTCTCACAGTACACATAAAGTGGCAGGTTTCAAGCCTTATTTGTGCTAATTTAGATGATTACAGCTAACAGCTCATGAAAAGCAAAATCCAGTATCTCAAAAAGTTAGAACATTTTCTAAGATCAATCATAGAATGATTTACAATATGAAAATGTCTAACTTCTGAAAAGTATTTTCATTTATGCACTCAATAATTGGCTGGGGCTCCTTTTGCATGAAATACTGCATCGATGCGACATGGCAAGGAGGCGATCAGCCTGGTGCATTGTTGAAGCGTCATTAAAAACTAGGTTGCTTTGATTGCAGCCTTCAGCTTGACTGTATTGTTGGGTCATTTGGTTGTTTCTCATCTTCCTCTTGTAAACAACCCATAGACTCTCGAGGGGGGTCAGGACAGGCGAGTTGGCTGGCCAGTCAAACTCTGGTCAACGAACCAGTTAGTGGAAGTTCTGGCACTGTAGGCAGGTGCTAGAAGTCCTGCTAGAAAAGGAACTCCAGAAGTGCTCCAAGATGCTCCTGGTAGACGCTGACTTTGGACTAAAACAAAGTGGACCAACACCAGCAGATGACATGGCACCCCAAATCATTACCAACCTCTGGAAACGTCACACTGAACTTCAAGCAACTTGGATTCTGTGTCTTTCCATTCTTCCTCCAGATTCTGGGATCTTGATTTCCAAATAAAATGCAAAATTTACTTTCAACTGAAAAGAGGACTTTGGACCACTGAGCAACAATCCAGTGCTTTTTCTCTCCTCAGCCCAGGGAAGATGCTTTGGATGTTGTCTGGTTCAGGAGTGGCTTGATACTCTGGATGCAACAGTTGTAGTGCATTTGCTGAAGATGTCTGTGCTTGGTGGCTCTTGATGCACTGACTCCAGCCTCACGCCACACATTGGGAAGTTCTCCCAAGTTCTTGAATTGGCTTTGCTTGCCAATCGTCTTAAGTCCAAGGTCATCTCTGTTGCTATTTTTTTCAATTCCAATCAACTTACAAGCTCCAATACAGCATTTTGTGAACAGACAGCCCTTTCAGCGTTGGGGTGTCAGGGATCGTTTTCTGGACAACTGTCAAGTCAGCAACCTTTCCATGATTGTAATCACAAACCAAACCAACTTGGATGCACAAGATACACCTTGAGTATTTAGACTCAAACTCGAATTGAAATATTCTAATATTTTGAGATAGTGGATTTACTTAATAAAGAACGTTTAAAACGAACGAATAATAAAAAAAAAAAGAACGTTTTATGCTTTTGCACAGGCATTAGTGGTCAATCAATCATCTTTAGTACCTGCCTGGGGAGGGTCATGGTGTTTTAAATAATAAAGATACTACTTTGTTTTTATTTTTAACCACTGCATGAGTGAGGAAAAAAAACAGTCCCTTTAACATCCCTGACCTTTTGTTACACTCGTGCATCACATTAATATCCAGTGTAGTGCCTAAGTACGCAAGCGTGCACGCATAGACATGCACAATTCTCCAACAGAGCAAAAGCCTCACACCCAAAAGGAATTCAAGTCCACTTGAACGTCACTCGATCCCTGACTCGTGCTGGTGGCGCGCTCGCTCTTGACGGATGCTGGAGGAACGTATATGAAGTTAATGTGTTGGAAGAAGCGTGTTCTGGAAGGGCAGATGGATGTGCCCGTATGGTGCGGCGGCTTTACTGCGTGAAAGCTGATGCACACGGCTTGAATTCGGAGAGCGAGTCTAATTAAGATGGAGAATCTCGCCGATTCTTATCTGCGCCACTGTTTCTTTCGCTGCGCACTTCAGGGTAGACTGGCTTCAATTAAAATGCTAAGGGAGCCAGTAATTATCGATTTGGAACACGGATACTAGCGCTCGTCTCTCTTTCAGGCCGCGTAGTAACGCTGAGATCGGATCACCTAGTCTCTCCCTGCGCCCTAATGAGGACATAACGAGCCCAATTTTAAGCGGATCCTTTCTCTGAGACACTTTTTGAACCGGCCAGTTAGCCTTAAAGTGGTGAAGTTGCTGCCTTTCAAGCCGCGCTCACATCCTCACAGCCATTACGCCTCATGTCGCGGGGGGTCCAAAGGTCAGAGGTTATCTCTCCAGTTGTCCAAGTTCGCGTGAGTCAATTGCGGAGGCCAATCGAATCTGGAGAGCCATATAATCTCTCAGTGTGTGGCTTTTACTCACATAAAAGGCTCTGTAGAGCAGCTCCAAAGCTCCTCGTTTAGCACTGTCCTCTTCGAAGCACAATTACTCTTTGGAAAAAAAAATAAAAAATCAGCATTGCAAATGGTGGCTCGTGGACTTTGATCCAGATTCTGACCCATCAGCAGATCGAGCTGAGAGCCTGCCAATTATCCCATTATGAAGCCCTGGCACGCTGAATACCAATGCGGACGTCCTGCCAGCGTCCCGAGAGCTTCAGATTAACAAGCGCGCATAAATCTGTCAGTCTCAGCGTGCCGTTTTTACAGCGTCACGCCCCAAACATAAAAAATATGCACTCGCAGTTTGTGTGTTTGCTTTCCACATGAGGTTTCGACAGAGAGAGTAATGGCCTCCTGTACGCCTCATTGTCTTCTTAATAAATTGCTTTGTGCGACGGCACATTTACTGCCGAGGAAGAAAAAAAGAATAGAAAAAAAAAAACGCAAGAACTCCCTAAAACTTTATTAAGTTGAGTTAGGGGAAACGCGCTCCTTCGCACCTTTGTTCGCAGATCAGAAACGATTTCTTATTTACGTACATGCAGAGGAGGACGACTTGGACAGGGACGAAAAGAAAACGCAGCGTCTGGGGGAAAATGTCACGTGGCGGTGGTTTAAGCTGAGACGCGGAAGAAAATAAGCCACCGTTTTTTTTTTCTTTGTTTGTTTTTTAAGAGCCAAAACAAAAAGAAACGAGATATAAACAGGAGACAGAGGAGAAAGTGGAGAGCTGCGATGAAAACCTCAGAGAGAGAGAGAGAAACAAGAGCGAGTGAGTGGGAAAGGATGGAGAAGCAGCTTAGCGTTTTCGCCTTGAGGTCAGGAGTGTGTTAAGCTTCAGAGAGACAGATAACTGGATTATTGGAGGCCCGGATGCAGCTCTCCAGCTTTTCAGCCTCGTCTGTCCGGTTGCCTCGGCTCACTCGCTGCCGCGTCTGATAGACTTGGTCCATCTGGGAATAGACAAGACTCTGGTATAGTTAATCTTCCCTGTCTGCCTGTGACAGAAGGAGGTTAGCTGCCGCGCTAACTCTTAGACGGAAAACCGTCTTCAGCTGGAGGAGGACGGAAAGGTTTCAAGGCGATTCTCGGAGACGCCGCCGTCTGACAGCCTCCAATAATCAGAATAAACATGTTAATAAGGAAACGTTCCAGAGGTTTCAGACCTCTCGTGAAAAAGGGAGAGCACGTTAACGTAGACCAGGGACTTTATGTTCACGCTGAAAAGCAACAGACGATCACTTGTTCGCGCTGACAAACAGTGACGAGCAGTGTTTATATCTTAAATCTGTAGCAACAAAGTAACAACGTCCGAATCATCGTTCCGGAAGATTCCTACTGTACGTCACACTGCGGTCTGGTCTGACTGTTCTTCACTTCCCCACCAGCAGCTTTTAATTCCTACCTGTAATTAACTCCAATTTACTGTTTGACGCACAAAATAGAAGAAAAACCTCTTCTACTTAATAACGTTCTGAAGTTTCCTTTTATCTTGTTCCAGCAATCTGGCTTCGTGCCACAAAAACGCTTTACACAAAAACAAACCCTGCCAGAAAATAATAAATAAATAAATCTATGTTCCAACATGAAAGAACTGTATTTCAAAAACTACTCATGCTTCAACAGGACTAATAAAATCTTCTGACAATCAATTAACTCCGGTCAGTTTCTCATCCCAGGTGATGCCGTGGCCTCCCGCAGCCTAGAGAGAGCTGATTGGCCGAGCTCTCTCAGAGGGGAGGGGTTGGAGGGAGGCGGGGATCAATCGCGGCTCTTGCCAACCATGGGCGTCTCTTAGTGATGGGAAGTTTGGATCATTTTAGTGACTCGGTTCTTTGAATCTCATTCATGAAATTAAACGAATCTTTTTTGAGTCATTTAGTTCAATTCGTTCTTTTGATCAGAAATAAAAATAAAATGTTACATTTTCAATAAACAGACCCCCAACACGTCTACATACCAAAATTTTGGCTAAAGTTCCAGTAATGAAAATATTACAATGCAGCTAAGGACATATCATGATGAACAGAATGAGTAGCTCTATGTGTGTCTATGGGAGTCACGTGACGAAATAACGAACGTTTCAGACCAAAAGACTTAAAGGTAATGACTCATTTCTGTTTCCTGTACATAACCTACGTACGTTTTGCAAAGCTTTGCGCATGCTCGCCCAGTAGAAAATGGACGAATCACTCTCCGAGACGACTCGTTCTACTGAGTCACGTTAAAGACTCGTTCAAAAAGAGCGAATCGTTCATGAACGACCCATCACTAGAGCCTGTGAGCTCAACCGAGCGGAAGAAACGGATAGCGCTAGTGTGTTACGCCGCTCCCAGTGGTGTGTGAGCTAGCACATTAGAACATTTCGCTCGGCTGGCTTTCTGATTACGGCGCACAACGTGGTGGACAGTTCATATGTGAAAATGATTCCTCTGGCTCTTTTACAGTCTGAATCTAGGAATATGTCTGTTTCATCAAGGAAGAAACCCTCCATAGATGTGATAACCTGGTCATTCAGTACATTCAGGTCGTCAGCTGACTTCATTTTATTGCCACATAACGTTGCTGAGCCAAAACCTGAGCAACTGAAGCGACCCCAGATCATAACACTGTCTCCAGAGGCTTGGACAGTGGACACTATGCATGATGGGTTCATGCGCTTCACTTCTTACCCTGACACGTCCTTCGCCCTGGAATAGGATCAATCTGGACTTGCATCACTACAAAGTCTCCAATCTTTATGTTCTCTAGCAAACTAAAGGATTTTCTCATGGATACCCAGCAGTTTAGTCCCAGTCCTGTGAGTTCTCGTCACATTATGTGTGGTGTCCTTCCAGGTCTTCCATGTGTCCAACGACTCTAAAATCGAATCCAGGTAATGTACTAATCTGCTTGCTTGTTTTCTTCGCTTGCCACAAGATAATCAATAATCTGACCCTTCTGAAACGAGGAAACGTTACGCTGTTTATCGTCACATGACTAAAAATTTGGCTTGAAATTATGTTTCCATTGGTGCCAACGAAATCACACATTATTAGTAGGTGTGTTTTTATATGAAACCTAATTAAACAAAGCATAACTGATAAGTGTTAAAGTACTGTAGTGTAATCGTCGTACTTGTTTTTGCTTTAACTTCCGCCAACATTAAACATATCGATTAATAATTGATCTCCAGAACTTTATGTAGCCGCTGTGTGGTTCACGAATTATTCTCTTAGTGTACATTTTTAATCAAGAAACTGTTTTATCCTTGAGCGAGTCTTAACACTGTGCTGCTCAGGATCTGTGCTGGGATTTAAAAAAGAAAAAAACAACAACCTAGAAATAAAAATAAGAAACATCTGGCGAATCGATGAATATAAAATAAATAAGTGTAAACGTCGGGGAGATTTAAGGCGAGCGGACTGTGCGTTGCTAACATCAGAAAATCTGAGCGTCTTAAAGTCTCCTAGCTCAGCAGTAATGATTTATGATCAGCGTTAGTGCACTAGACTTTAGAGTTTAATAAATAAATAAAGTGAAAAGTAATAACACATGGAAATGTAGACGTGAAAAAAATGTCATGTGACGTGAACCGCACATGAGGCAGCCATGAATTAATAATAATAGCTCCCACGATTCCAGTGCGATATTAAATAACGACGGGCGCTTTGCGGCCTCATATTCGGATAGATATAGAGCTCAGTCGGTGTTGTTTTGTTGTATTTTTTCTTTTTTTCTTAACATGATTGAAAGAGATCGAAGACGCGGTGACGGAATTAAAACGACTCGGGAGATGAACGACGGCTTTCGCGTCGACTCGACAAACAATTCGGCGTGTGAGACGAAGGGGATTTTTTTTGAACGATGACGTGCAGATGTTCATTATAAAGACGTATCTGCATATAGTTAAGCGTTCCCTCGAGCCGAGCTCGTCTTATTGTCTTTCTCTCTTCATCTATAAAAGCTTCTCTCCGTCTTTGTCACTCTCTCTCTCTCTCTCTCTCTCTGATGGATCGAGCCCATCAGTGTGTCTTCCACAGCCTCGCTCATCTCTGATTAATAACTTCGAGTGTGAGCATAAAGGCAGCTGTGCTACACACACACACACACACATCATGCAGGAGATGCACTTTGCTCTTGATAAATCATGGTGAAAAAGTAAGCGCAACACTGCGACGGGTCGTTTCTCTCACTCCGTGTCAGTCTCCTCTCCACGAACCCGAGCGGCGCCGTAAACTCCATGTCATGGATCTGACGCTGAGCTTTTGCAACCAACCAACACACACACACACACACAGACACACACACACACACACAGACACATATGCAATTATACTCTACTCCTAGACAAAGGTCACACCAGAGACCATTCTCACTCACACCACACACACACACGCACACACACTGCTGCTATGCCGACTCAGCACCGAAACACCAGAGAATAAAAAATCTCGGTCTCATCTGTAGTCTAGACACGCCGTTAGCTGTATTTCAGGGACGTCCCGTCAGCACGTCAGCACGGCTAGTTTAACAAGCGGCTCCAAATAAGACGTCAAACTTAAATAGTAAAACCATCAAACACCTCAGCCTGGCGTCCGAAAAAACAAGAAACAAACATCATTTCATCCAATTATGTTTTCAACCATCATTCATTACTAATATGTATATAGCAAAGGTCAGAGACACACACACACACGCGTACTGTATATATACACGTGTTCCGTTCCTGGAGGCGCCCGTTAGTTTGCGATTTACCCCGTTTTTACAGTTTTCGCGTAGTTATTACGTTTCCAATCTTTCAATGCGAAAAATCTTATGTTATTTTCAGTGGCGGCTGGTGCAAAAAAATTTGGGGGGCGCGCAAACAAAATTAAAATGTAACTTTTAATAATCGCCTGTAAATAGCCATAAGAAGTGCTGGAAAAGCACCGAGTGTGAGCTCGGCCGTCATCACTCGACTGCTGCTTAATCAGAAGATCAGCTCGATCTGGTCCAAGCTCTTTAACTTTTTTTATTTCTTCGTCCGATCGCCTTGAGATGGAGTAGTTTAGCAAAGAAATTACAGATTTTTCTCTCATATTTATCTGCTTCCACATCAATCACTAATCAATACATTAACTAACAATCTGCTGAGCGTTAATAAGACTCGTTGAGAATGGTCCAATCACATGAGCCCAAATATT
>JAQMYK010000008.1:24103273-24123600 GCA_030014345.1 Clarias buthupogon
CCCAATAGAAAATGAACGAATCACTCTCCGAGACGACTCGTTCATCTGAGTCACGTTAAAGATTCGTTCAAAAAGAATGAACCGTTCATGAACGACCCATCACTAGTTGAGGGTTGAGGGACTTACTCAAGAGCCCAACAGGGACAACTGGGTGGTCGTGGGATTTGAACCTGCGACCTTCCGAACTGTTGTGCAATGCCTTAACCCCTTATCCCGACGCAAAGGCCACGCCTCTTTCGCTAACACTAACATGCACTGAGGCTACTACTATTTCGTTATACCTTATCGTAAATATTCACACCTCAACACCGTTTCAATGTATAAACACTTGACAAACAAAAAAAAGTCAATCGTTTCGTGAATCGCTTCCTTCTGCACAGCCTGTGATGTTTCTCGGATCACACAGGGCCCGCAGCCGGTGTTAGTCACGGATCTGACCAGGCACACACACACATACACACACACACACAACACAATCACACACGATCCAGTGCGAGGAAACACTTCAATCACACTCTGTGCTGCCTACGGCCTCTTTATCCCCCCCCCACCTTACGCTCGCTCGCTCATTTCTGTTCTCTGTAAAACTTTTCTGGCAGTGTGTGGAGTGTGGAGGGACCTACCTCACATCGTCCTTCCTCTGCACGGTGAGGTAAATCTCATAGATCTTGCCTCGGGGAATGGCCTCGGGAGGAATGAGCAGGCTGATCCCTAATGCAAATAAGTGCAAAGACAGGAAGAAGCAGGAGCACTCGGTTTTATATTTTTATTCCCATGCAGAGGTGCTTTGAGGAAACGTGACCTTCACTGCGTTAATGCAAGCAAGGTAAAAAAAAGAAAAGAAAGGCTTTTGGTTTTAAAACTACACATCACTGACACACACACACATACACTCTCTCTATCTCTTGTGATTTCATAATATGCTCTTTTTGCTATCATTAACAAGGAAAGAGCAATGTTACGTTACGTACGCAAGGGCTTTCTGGTGTCTATCAAAAACACACGGCTTTCCATTGATGACAACGAAGGCATTGATGGATAACAGACACAAAGGTACGGTGATGACATCAGGGTTAAACAGTCTGAAATAACCAAGCACACTTTAGGCAAGAAAGGAAGACGGATGAGACATGGATTCATGGTCATGTTGGGGAAGAGAAATCTAACACACCTACCGTGTAACAACCTGGTATTCGGATCACGATGCCGAAACGAACACGTTCTACAAGTATGCAAGTATGTTCAACACCACCCTCTGGGATGAGATGGAATCGACGGATCGGCCCACAAATCGAACGTAAGACGTCTATAAAAGATGCTCAGCTATGAAGCCGAAAAACGGACCTAAAGGCAACCCCTTGTTCTGCACCACGGACCTCAAGAAACAAGGACGTAAAGCTTTAAGACTCGATTGTTCTGTGCCTCTCAGTGGTTTTAATGCGCTCAGGGAATGTCAACTATGACTGAATACCTCATCACTAAGCCCTTACTAGGACATTAATTTAAATGAAATCTACCTTCTTTACATTGGTGGTACTTTCCCTGACCTCCCACACACACTTATAAAGTCTATGCCACTGAAGCTAAACAGGCACCAGGGCTTGATTTGAGGAGATACAAGAGGATACCATTTTGCATTTCCGTCCCCTTTGGATTTGAGCATGCTTTTGGTTCTCATGCCAAACCAGCAGGTCTGCTTCGAGCAAACTAACTTGTCCAGCCAGTAAAATGTATAATCTACTGAGATTTCGAATCCAAAACCCAGGCCAATGTATAAATTCCTGACAATGATCCGGGATGAGTCTGTTCCCCTGCTGGCGCTGCTGCACCACCGCTTTCTGCACACTGGAAGAGGATGGATTTCTCAGCGTGATTGGAAATCTCTTCCTCATTTCCTCCTCACACAGACTCCTAACACGGCAGACTGATGAGGGTTCGGTCTCTTATTGAGAGAGCTAATTGTCCCAAATAGACTCCACTCGCGCCCTTGGTAGCGGATAAGGTTACAGGCACCATTCAGGCAAACCGATCGGTTTTAGTGACGCTCTTTCTCGGGCCACGTTTTTTGTTCCCTGAAACAAGCCCGGGACTTGCTAATGCCACCTAATTAGAGCAATTTCGGTCTAGGGAAGCAAAATGATTCACTTCGCTCTTCTGAAAAGGCTTTTATTGTCGTAACGTGATCGTTACGGTGTTGACGGGAGCGCGCTTTCCAGGTCTTTTGTTTACAGAGACCGGTGTGTTTAGCCGGGCTCTATGCCGCCTCAGCGTTCCGTCGTGTAACTCGATCACCTCTGACGTACAATCAATGGAGAAATCACTACAGTTTAACCTTCCTGCTCTTTTCAACACTCATCATATTTTTAGATTAGCAATATACGCGTACCAAATACGTCAACTGTCTCACGGTACTGTACATACGACTGCCGTTTGATTATTTCATCATCATTATCGCAAAGGTAAAAATTACAGCTAGCGTTACAATGAGAAATACAATCAGTAGCACTATAAAATGAGATACTTTTCAGTATATAATATTGTATAAATCGTAAAAATACACTATACACTATGAACTTGAGTAACATCCAATTCTTAATCCATAGGGTTTAATATGATGTTGGCCCCGCCCCCTTTACAGCTATAACAGCAGGTCATGGGTAGCTCGGTGGATAAGGCATTGGACTACGGTTCGGATGGTCCCAGGTTCAAACCCCACGACCCCCAAGTTGGCAATGTTGGGCCCTTGAGCCAGGCCCCTCAACCGCTCAGATGTGTAATGAGATAAAAATGTAAGTCGCTCTGGATAAGGGCTTCTGCCTAAATGTTGGAACTAGTGTATGGTTGTTTATCAGGAGTTGGTCTCGGCCCCTTACTTCCAGTGAAAGGACCTCTTAATGCTTCAGCAAGACAATTTCATGCTCCAAACTTTGTGGGAATAGTTTGGAATGTTCCAACATGACCTCTCAAATGCACTTCTGGAAGAATGGTCAAAATTTCCCATAAACACACTGCTAAGAGTTGAAGCTGTAATAGCTGCGAAGGGGGCGGGGCCAACCTTATATGGATTATGAATTAAGAATTGGATGTTACTCAAGTTCATATGCATGTGAAGGCAGGTGAGCGAATACTTTTGGCGATATAGTTTATCTGAACAGCTAGCCATCCTCACGGCCAGCCATCTCTGATTCCTTAATGTTAAGGCATAAAAAATGTAACATAACGTAAATGAGGCTCTGAAGGGTCCAGAACGGACATCAACACGGTCCTTTTGGGATCGTTCCCATTTCCTTCGCTAGTATCCTTCCTTCGTTTATCGAACCGTAGGTGTGAGAGTGCGTGAGAATGCGAGCTGTGTCGCACTGCGCGAGAGAAAGCGGGGAAAGTGAGAGCGTGTGAATGCGGGGAAGTTGACTCGCGGTCGTGTGACTCACCCGTGCTGGGGATGGTGAGCCGTCCTCCCAGGAAGTTGAAGGTGCCGTAGGAGGTGTGGATGGTGTCTCGCGGGAGCGTCTTGAAGTAGCTCTGGGTGGTGAGGCGGCTGGTGAGGTGTCCGCTCTCGCCGGTCACTTTGCCGTTGGCCATGGTGTGCGACCCGTTAGCCAGAGGCTCCAGTAGGGGGCCGTCGCTCAGGGAGAATTTGGGATTCGTGTCATGGCGCGTACGCAACGAGCCCTGGTATCCGGGCGTGGTGAGGTCCGGCTGGATCGTGAGCAGGTGAGAGTTTTCTGTGTAGGGATGAAGTAGAAGCGGTGACCGTCTGACGTTTACGCATTCTATGCAGGGACAAAGTTTTTTTTATTTTTTTTTACATACAAATATGCTGCAACAGTGAAAAGGTGCGGAAACAAATCACATTTTCTATGTAATTTGTGAACCGCATCAAAAACACAATATGGCATTATGTTTACGACACAATGGGGCTACGGATTACTCGTCTTCGGGGTTGGCAGGTCTGAAAATAATAAGAGAAAGATATTTGTTTGGAAAATGGGCTTTAACTAGACGCTAACCAACAGAGGTCAATGGGAACACTCATATGCTTGCGCACACACACACACACACATGGACAGATCTGCTTTTCCGAACACTTTAACCCTGATAAGAACTGGCTGGTGGATAAACCGATCCCGCTCAGCGAGCAGCGCCGCGGTCACGCAGATTTTTTTTAAGGCCAGCTTAGCGGGAGTGTTTCAGAAAATCTCAGCTCGCTTAAGCATGTCCGCGGCGCCGCTCGGCTTTCCACACCACAGCCGTTTTCATTTCGCTGCCGTCAGATTAAAGGGGGAAAATCAGCAGGAAGAGCACGACATCATGATCGGGGTGGAAAGAGCGGAGCGTCTTAGCGCGCTCGGATGGAAAATGGCCGGGAGGAAGAATGTCAAAGGTGCCCGCTGATGGACTCGCGCGCTGGCTCATGGCTAATAATGGACTCATTAGCGTACTAATAATAGCCAGGTGATTATGTTTATAAAGTCCAGCTTGTTAGTCTAGTCTACTGTAGTCTAGCAAGTGGAATCTTTCTAGGCGATGTTTAGCTTCTGTAGCAAGTCGCTTATGTAACAGCTCATTTTTATTTTATAATTATAGTAGGTATCTACCACATTAAACAACTTCTCTGAAAATAAATAAATAAATCTTAGCAAGTGAAATATTCTGCAATCTAACCAAACCTTTCTATAATTTCTTAAAATAAGCTTACACCAAACCAAAAAAAACAAATCATCTTAAAAAAAGATAAAAAATCTTTTATTTGGTTTGTTTTTTATCTTATTTTGGCAGCACGGTGACTTAGTGGTTAGCACTGTCGCTTCACCCCTCCAGGATCTGGGTTCGATTCCCACCTCGGAGTCTGCGTGCATGGAGTTTGCATGTTCTCCCCGCGCTTGGTGGGTTTCCTCCGGGTACTCCGGTTTCCTCCCACAGTCCAAAGACGTTCCCAAATTACCTGTAGTGTGTGTGTGTGCCCTGTGATGGATTGGCACCCTGTCCAGGGTCTACCCCGCCTCGTACCCTATGCGCCTCCTGGGATAGGCTCCGCCCCGCGACCCTGAATACAGGATGAAGCGGTATAGAAGATGAGTGAGTGATTGTATTTTAATAAATTATAGATTGGTTCCTGAATATATCAATTGCTAAGATGTAACCTTTTGCAATATTATGAAATATATATTTTTTTATTAATTATGCAGTTTTTAAATATATTGTACATCGTTTTGTCCATCCTTTGTTTTTCTAACACCAGTGATAACCTTATTATCTAGATATGTTTATCTATATTTAATAGCAAATTTGGTTTACAAAATACATTTTTAAAATCCATAATTGTGCATAAACGTTCCCATTTTCCCCCCAAATCCCTGAATTTATTTAATGTCATTTACATGCTTGTGACGTTACCCATGTCAAAGATTATTTTGAAAAATGATGACATTTCATAAATAAAATCTTATTTATGTGCTCGTACAATATGAACCATGGTGACACAAAAGCTATGATCATGTCTGGAATGAAAACACACATCACCAAAAAACATCACAAATGTACGGCAGAAGCGTGTCATATGCAAATGATTCAAACTGAAAGAAAAAATACACAATTGAATAAATAAACCCGTATGTGATGTCACTCACTAAGACACACACAAAGACACACAGGATGAAAGGCTCAGAGGACATAGAGTTGTAAAAGAGGAAGGGTATCGTACTGCAGCGCTGTGCCCGGTCCGGTGCCCACACACCTGGCATGGCGGGTTTGATGCCCACGGGCTGGAAGCCGGTCGTGAGGATGGACGAGTCGGCGACGTCCGCGTCCAGCCCCTCCTTCTTCCTCCGATACACGAGGACCAGGACCACCAGCAGCAGAGTGAGACACAGCGCCACGGCAACGATGCCCACGTAGAGAGCCACGTCCTCCGCACCAGACACGGCTACACAGAGAGAGAGAGAGAGATGCATTAAGAGCACATTTCCCTATTGGCGTAAACACTAGTGCTTTATTACAGACCATATTTTTGCCTCTTGTTCCGCTGTTTAATGTTTATTTTAACAGTTGTTTAGCCTTGCGGAGTCTATAATGTGCAATTTCCTGTTTTATTATTCTTTAATATCAGTAATCGAGAATAAATCCGCAGCCAGTACGGCCGGCTCATTTCAAGGGAAAGAAGCTAACGCGTGGTCATAAATGTCCCAAGAAGTCAGAAGATGCGGTCACGGGCTAATTTGCGTGTGATCAATCGGCTCCCGAAAACATGGAGAAGGACGAGTTTCCAAAGAGAGACAGAATTGAAAATAATACAGCTGTCTTATGCAATCATTTATTTCTTATACGGCACCAGAAACCACCTATTGACTTCTTTACAAATGGATTTTTCATGAAGAATTCAGAGAAAATGTAGAACATAAGTATTCAGGAAACGGATGTTATTTCCAGGTGCAATAACTCACTTTTATTATTGTGATACTCACCGAGGAGTGTGTTTTAAAAATGAAAAAAAAAAAACAACAACAAAAAAACAAGAAGAAAGCATGTGTTCTGTACAAATGAAGCACATCCTACGTTTTCCTAAATTGTATTAACAAGCAGATTATTTACAGCGATTGATGTAAACGTCCCATAACGCGAAGCTCCAAAGAAAGTCCAACCACACAAATGTGTCTCGGCTCATCGACTACGCTTGCGATAAGTGGAGAAGTAAGATTCCCTTTACAGCACACTCACAAATCAGCATCGATACATAGACGTGACGCAATGAATAAAAATGAACACGACGTTAATTGAAGTCTCTTAACGAACGATGTAATTAAACAATACGATGGCGTTACCCAACCCGGCTGAACTGAGATCAGTGATGGAAATGTTGCAACTCCATCCAGACTCACTTATTAACTCCACCAATTAACCACCAAGTGCAGATTAATTAAAGTTCTAAATGTAGTCCTGGATGGAGGAAGCATTAGTTCCAGCAGGTCCTCATTACGTAGTTAGCGTTTAAACAACCATCAGATTACAGCTACAGGTTTTTCTTTTAGGACTGCACAGCGGGTTGTGAGTTTAAGGCGTGTCTCCGTTGAATGTGTCTCTCTTGCTGGAATAAATATATATCCTCTCTGCGCATCGAGCCATGTCGGGGTAACATTAACTCACGTGAGGGGTTTCCAGGAAGCAAACTCTTTTTAGCAGTATTTACTTCAGACTCTAATCCACTGGTTTCCTCCAGCTGAGGGAAGAGCACCAAACATCAAACCCATCATAGATGAGACTGAATCCCTGGAGGCGGTCATGACACTGAAGCTGAAGCGAAGGCGCGATTCGTATAGAAAGATAGGACTCAACTGGTGATGAGACACGGATTCAATATTCATCAACGCTAACAGTTTTCTGGGATGCTTAAGGGCCAGAAGTATTGGAACGCCATCAGGGGGAAAACGGTTCAACAATCACCAGTGAGACGTTTACTGAAGAGCTGAGGCCTAGACTTCGGATTAAACACAGAGGACGTCCGCACACTTCTGCCCACACTGTCGACATTGTCCCTATAGTCCTGATCTCGTCCCGTCGGACTTTCACCTGTTTGTTCCCCTGAAAGCAGAACTACGAGGACGACGATTCACTTCTGATGAAGAAGTGAAGACAGCGGTGCATTCGCGGCTCAGCCGTAAACATCTTTTAATAAGGGGATTACGAAGGCTTGTTGACAGGAGGACGAAAAAAAAAGCAAGATGGACAGATGGACATGGAAAAGCAAGGAGATTATGTTGAGCAATTGTGTATTTGTCTTTTCTGTAGGTTGATTAAAATACATACTACAGCGAGAGTGCGGATAATTTTCGACTCGCTCTCATATTAATTCATTGATAGTGCTCTAAATTAACTGTTGTAATGAAATTAAAGAAATAATTAAAAAACGTACAATGAGATGTAGTTTACTGTATCAACTGCTTTTTATAAGCTCCTAAATAGTGAGCATCAACTCAACCCCTCTTCTGCGCACTCTATTCTAGTAGACTTGCCATTTTCTCATCATCCTATTCATCATAATCTTTTTTACTTTTCATTTTAAAGCAGATTCTTGCTCTTACGTTACATCATATTACATTTGACAGCAAAGGCACAATTTTCTTCTTCAGTCCTCATTTTATATCAGAGGCTTTTTTTTCAGATTTAAAGGAAAGCTCTCGTGCTGGTATTTTAGATTTTTTTGTATTTAACTTGAAGCAGTGGCGTCTTTTGAGTTTCTCCTTAAAACAAAAATCCAGGGATGTTTTCATACTTTTTTTTTCAAACTATAATAAGCACTACGACACACACACACACACACACACACACACACTGTAACCATATCAAAACAATACATTTGCAAGTATTCACTGGTATCGGCTAATTAGCTGAAGTAGCTTGCTTTCTAGATTTGATTTATTATTCTGTAATAATGTAATGCAGAGGAAACACACACTGGAGAATCACAATAATTTCTGTTGCTGGTGTGACGAGACAGATAAACCAAGGCATCGCATCATGGACTAGTGAACATACCAAAAAATATACACTACACACCTTCTACACTCCATGATCTTTCCTGATTGTTTATTTCTTTCTACACTGTAAAACAATACTGAAGGTGTTTATCCAAAATACACAATAATCTCCTTTGAACAGCTGATATTGAGATGTATATCTGCTACTTCTGCTCTGTAAAGCTTCATAACGGCTCTAATCTGAGGTGCTGTTTGAGGTCAATCTGTGATTTCTGAGGCTGGTGACTCTAAATGAAGTTCTCCTCTGCAGCGGAGGTCAGTTTTGGTCTTACTTTCCTGGGAAGGTCTTCATGAGAGACGTGGTGATCCTGGTGATTGATGGGTTTTATAAATACACTTGTGACAGAGAACAGCTGGAAGACCTTCATGTCTTAAAATAACAACTGACTGTTTGTGTTGTTGTTACCCCGGGCCGGGCTAGCTAAGTGGTTAAGACCTTCTGACTTCAGTTCAGAAGGTCTCAGGTTCAAATCCCATGACCAACAAGTTGGACCACTGTTGGACCCTTAAGCGAGGCCCTTAACCCTCAACTGCTCTGATGTATAACGGGACAAAAATGTAAGTCGCTCTAGATAAGGACGTCTGTCCAGTGCTGTAAGTGTTATTTAATTACATAATGCCATCTGTGTTACCTTATAGTTCTGAAAAAAATCCAATATTGTTCTGGAATGTAGAAAATAAATAAACAAAAAAACATGAAGGTGAACATGAACATGAAACATGAAGGTGTACAAACTTTTGACTGGTACTGATAATTTTTTTTTTAAATACAAAATATAATTACCTTAATTCAATGTGTTTTAAATGTCTATTATATATATATATATATATATTTATTTTTTTTTAGATACCAACATTGGAAATTTTGCTGTGCCGAAAAAAAAGGCAGGCACTTTTTTTTGAAAAGCATCCACTTCCTGTAGGATCACTTGAAAAAAAAAAAAACATGCCCTGAGTCTCAAAAAATAGTGCAAAAGAAGGTGAAAACGATATTAAAATGTGTCAGGCTTGTGATGTTTTTATCGAAACCGTTCTGGATCTAATTTTGGAAAACATGTCCAGCTTGATAACTCTCTAATTAAACACGTAGACATTTATTTGTCTAACAATTAATCCCGGCTTTGTATCTGAGTCTTTTATCTACAGGTTTAACTGATTCTCCCTCTAATTGACCTGCGTTTAAGAAATCGAGTCCCGTCGGGGCCACCGGACAGCGGCTCATTAACGAGTTCTGGTGTGCGGTGGGGATTTGCTTAAACTTTTTTTTTTTTCTTCCCCGCTTATCCAGTTGCCGCTCTTGTTGTTTTTGTCGTATTGTTTTGTCTGTAGTGCTGATAGTGATCATAACACAAACTCCAGCTGGTACGTTTTCAGGTTTACACTTTTTGTTTAACCGTTTCACCTTCACAGGAGACATCAAACGATAAAGTTAATAACTACAACAGTGTAGTGTTTGGATAGCTGAGTATTTTGCAGTACTTAAGTCTTGACCTTTATTAGAATCACTATGCAAAGAGAATCGCGTAATAAAACCAACCTCAGACAACATGTCTGTGATTATATTCCTAAAACCACATACCCTGGAAAGTTACAATTAATTCTGACACATCTTGTTAGTACAGTTTAGATAATCTTGACACTCATTGTCTGTAGCGTTTATCCCGTACAGGATTGCAGGTGGCCTCTGTAGGTGACTTACAGTACGGCACGAGGCGGGGTTCACCTTGGACGGAGTGCCGCTTAGTCTAATCTGTGGGAGGAAACCAGATTACCCGGAAGAAACCCACCAAGCACGGGGAGAACATGCAAACTCCATGAACACAGACCCCAAGGTGGGAATCGAACCCGGCCCCTGGAGGCGCATGGCGACAGTGTTAACCACTGTGCCGCCTAATCTTGACTCATTTTCATTTTGATTTTCTGAATGTATACAATAGCACAGCCTGGCTTGAATTAAATGAAATAGTAGCATTTCTGAGTTACAGAGACGCATAAACGCACTAATAATAAGCATTCTGGGCACTTTTTTTATTTTTTATTTATTTATGGTATTAAGAGAGAGTGAAATGTAATAAGAGAGAACGACTCGAGTAGGAGGCAGAGAATGAAGGGAAGAAAGAACGAGAGGAAAAGAGAAAGAAGCAGACAAGCTGCATAAATGATTTAAATGCATCGAATGAATCGTAATTCCGAACACGTTCCCGGGCTGGAACTGAGACTGATGCTCACACTCAGAGGCAGAATAAACTCTTGTACCTATACGCAGAACGGTATCGACATGCTCTTGGCTTTAGAGCTTTAGTCTTTCAATCTGCGTTCTGTTTGGTCTGTACCGGGGCTTTTGTTCCTCATGAGAGCGGCCGCGCGGTGCCGTACCGTACCGTACCGTCCGTCTGCCTCGCGGCTCGCTATATCAGCACCCCTGAGTTTCAGCACCTGCGATATTGAACGGCGCTCGCGCTCCCAAACGGGGGAGAGACAGCGAGCGGCCGAGAGAATTAAAACTGATTTATCTGCCTCCTTCGCCTCTGCGGCCCGCGGTGCTGAGACTCAGACAATCACGTCCAAAACAATCCTAATCAGCGGAGTCAGTGGGAAATGGGATTTTGTGACGGCCGCCGTCGTGGCACTGCGGCTCGGGTGTGTGTGAGTGTGTGTGTGTCTGACAAAACGTGTGTTTATCTTATAGCATGTGTCAGCGCTTTACAATCACGCTCGGAGACTAGGAGTCGTTCATCCCAACACTCACACACACACACACACACACACACACTTCCTCAATCCCATTATCCTGATTAAATGGAATTAAATATCAAACTCAATAGAAAGGAAAGTTCGGGATAGAAAACTTTGAAGACCGGAAACAAAATAATCAGTTTTGTGTGTGTGTGTGTGTGTGTGTGTGTGTGTGTGTGTGTGTGTGTGTGTTGTTCTATATTCTGGTTACATCACATGCGTCTGTCTCTCTACAGTATGTATTAATCTGTGTGTGTGTGTGTATCAGTGTGTAACTGTTTATATCTCTGTGTATTTGCATGAATGTGTGTGTGCGTATCTGTCTCTCTGTTATTCAATCTGTGTGTGTGTGTGTGTGTGTCAGTACAGGATGTTTGTGTGTGTGTGTGTTCATGCATACGTCTTCCTGTATCTATGTATATTTGCATCTGTGTCTCTGTTTGTCAATCTATGAACGTGTGTGTGTGTGTGTGTGTGTGTGTGTTTATTAGTGTGTATCTGTTTACATCTTTGTGTGGTTGCATGCGTGTGTGTCTGTGTGTCCGTATCTGCTTATCTGTCTCTCTGTTAGTCAATTTGTGTGTGTGTGTGTGTGTGTGTGTGCATATTTGTGTTTGTCATAATTAGTGCGTCTGTATGTGTGTAAAAATTGTGTGTCAGATCTGTATGTGTGTGTGTGTGCATGTTTGTATCTGTGTACATCTGTATGTGTGTGTTCCTGCATCTGTGTGTACGTATCTTTTTATATTTGCATCTGTCTCTCAACATGTTAATCTGTGTGTTTGTGTGTGTGTGTGTGTGTGTGTGTGTGTGTGTGTGTGTTTATTAGTGTATATCTGTTTATATCTCTGGGTGCTTTCATGCATGTGTGTGCATCTGTCTCTCTGTTAGTCAATCTGTGTGTGTGTGTGTGTGTGTGTGTGTGTGTCATCATTAGTGTGTATCCGTGTATGTGTGTGAGCACTGTATTTGTGCGCGTGTGTGTGTGTATATTCCTGCATCTGTGTGTAAGTATTCCTGTATCGGTAATCTCAGAATCTGTGTGTGTGTGTGTGTGTGTGTGCGTGTGTGTGCGTGCGTGTGTGTGTCTTGTATGCAGACCACATGTGTATCTGTCTCTCTTTTAACTCGTACCTGAGCATATTACTGTATTTTCATGTTTTTATATCACACACAGAGATATAAACACCTGACAGTTTGGACTTTGTGGGGACATTTGTCTGGTCCCCAAAAAGCAGGTCTGCGTTTTTATCTTTTCTTTATTTCTACAGCTTTTATTTTGTTTATATTTTATTTTGTATGTACTGTATGTATACAGTATATGTTTATGTTTACGCCTGGTAACTGGGATTCAGGTTAAGGTTCAGGTTAGATTTATAGAAGGAAGAAGGTCCTCAGAAGGAAGGAAATACCAACTAGTATGCATCTGTGCTTTTGTGTTTGCGTGTGTGTGAATAACGCAGACCTCAAGACTCTTACCGAAGCTCATCTACTTCTCGCTGGTGACGCAACAAACAGCTTTGTTTGTTTTGCTTTAACAATAGTGAAGTTGTTAAAGGAAATAATTCAATCGAAACTCAGCCACCATCTCTGCCAAACCACTTTATCAACAACAACAACAAAAACAACAACAGCAGCAGCAGCAGCATCTCCATCACAATTAAGAGAGCTGCCAATTGCAGATCCGAATGCCAACATCAGTCTAATTAACCCTCATCCTAGTTGTTAATCGCACCCTTAATCGCAAAGTCTAAATAAATATCATCACCGCAGTCAGTCTGGAGTTTGACTTTCTTTTATCGGAAACAGTGGAAGTGTAGGAAAGTGGGAAGAAGTGCATCACTTTCAATGCCATGTTTATATTTTAAAAAGTTGAATTATCCTACACGGGTACCTCGGGTTTGCGTCAGTGGAAAGCCAAGCAAAGCGTGTTTACAAATTTCTTTCTGGATTTTTGTTGCATTTTGTGTGAGATTTAGTGAAGCCGTAGCACCACGGCTCCCAAGAATGTTAGCGAATACGGTAGTAAGAACTTTGAACTGCAACCTTGCACACTATTTCGCACATTATCCTGCCTATAACTCCACACGGTTCTACATTACATTTCAACCCTTCTATATTTCATTTTATTATATTTTATTATATTTTTCTATATTATTGTTATTCTACTATTTTATTTTCATTATATTATTACTTGTACATAATGCAGATTTAAAAGTCCTTTACAGGCTAAAGATTATTTCCATAAGAGTTGTAGAATTCTCTTATTCCATACTGAAACTTTCTTTTTGAAATTTTGGGTCATCAGCAGTCGTATAAGGATTTCACTTCATATCATACTGTGTATGACGACGATGTATAAATTTGATTAATAAATTTGAATTTGAAGTAGAAAAGGCAGACACTTTCAGTTTCACTAAAAAAGCAGCCCAGAGGAATCATAAATTAAGGTTAAGTGAGGTTTAATGTCCTATTTTTTTATTTATTTTTATTTTATTAAGGTCGCCTTGCACCTTCAGGGTCAAGGGTTCGGTTCCTGCCTTGGGGTCTGTGTGCATGGGGTTTGGAGATGTTCCTCTCATGTTTCGTGGGGTACACCGGTTTCCTCCCACAATCCAAAGATGTGAAGATTGGCATATCCAAACTGCCTGTACCTTGCAGGGGATCGGAGTCCCCTGGGATAAATAGGCTCCTATTTGCCCTGTACAGGATAAACTATAAGTATAAAGAATGTGAGAGTTCTTGCTCAGCCAATCATGTTTCGGTATGCACATTAAATCCCTGAATATGGTAGATGTTTGTGGTTAATTATTAATTAATAAATTCAAAAACATCTTGCTAGGAATTCCAGATCAGGCCGTGTGTAAAGCAGGATCTAGGTTATGTTTTGTGCAAGCGATGCGAAAGGGTCGTGCTCTCACGGGAAACTCGCGCTTCTACACTCGAGTGTGTCTTTCACATCGGATACAGCTGCAACTCGATCTCTTTCTCTCTTTCATAGATGGCATTGGTGGGAGAGACAGAGAAGGAAACACGATTAACAAACAAGCGAGCGACTTCTGGGGGAGGGATAAATAAAAACGCATGAACCTATACATCCTGCAGGAAGTCTGTCTCTCACACATGGCTTTTCCACGGGAAACTGAGCTGCAACTGGAACTCTACCTGCGCCGGAGTGTGTGAGAAAGAGATAGCGAGTGAGAGAGTGATGACGAAGGCTTTAACAGACAGAGAGAGAGAGAGACACTACAGGTGCCTGGGACGGATAAGGCGAAATAAAACCCGGCACCCTGCTGAGAGCCTGTACACACCGCAGCGAGGTTTAGAGCCGATTTCATATATGTGTGTGTGTGTGTGTGTGTGTGTCTCGCACATGAAAGCGGCGTCACTGTTGACAGCGAGGGAAAGGTCTCGGTAGAATTAGCAATATTGGTGCTAGCAGTTCAAAACAGGCTGAGGGTCACTTCCTGTTCAGGTGTAATCAGGACGGACCACTGGGTTCAAAAACCGGCTGTGCATAAGACACCTGTCCTGGTCTCTCTGTCTCTCTTTTTCAGGAAGTCTTTGTTCAGAACACAAGCTCCTTGAGCTTATCAGAGCATCAGGAGCCCCAGGTTTTTATCAGAGCCAGCAGGTGTCACGTGGATTCCCGTTCCTCCAGGCTAGCTACAGACTCGTCTCAAGGAGCCATTGATTTTTTTGCGCAAAGGCCGATAATTGAAAGGATGTCCATCATGCTGTAATTGACAGAGCTAATCAGGTTTTATAATTGGATAGATTCCACCTAATTCAGCAGTGCGGCAGTGCTCCCCAGCTCCTCTTTTCTTTTGCTCTCGCCCTGTCTCCGTTGCACCAAAAATTTCATTTCCGCTCAGGTAGGAACTGATCTTAAATTCTCTGCTTGCCCGGGCTGTTTCTTCTTCTTGCTCTAATCTCCGCACAGCTCAGTGACTGTAACATAATGGAGACCTAGGCCCTGCAGTGAGACAGCTGTCTGGAGGTGGAACAGCCTGGCCGAGTGACTCACGCTACAGAGAGAGAGAGAGAGAGAGAGAGCAGGAGAGACTTTCGCTTCTAAGTTCCCTTCAGTGCATCTTGCATCAGCTTACAGTTTTATAAAACCTGCCTAGCTTCTACCTCTAAATACCATGCAGCATTCAAAAATAACACCTCTGCAGCACACCGCGTAAACCGAAAACTCTTCAAGTCACTGGCCTACTAAAGCCGAATTCTATACCAGACCAGACCTTGCGTTTTCCGTGCTGGATTATACAGTGGAGATTCTCTAACAGTCCTACATGATCGGCATAATAATGATGTGCTATTACGTAGTTCAGTTAAAAGCCACAAATACGCACCAGTGTATACAGTACAGTATGTCTGGCTTTTAACTGAGCTATGTAACAGTGTGTAGACTTTAAGATTTCAATAAAACATTCGGTTTTCAGTAAAAAAATTTGTATGCTTACAGAATTTAGTCAGCTATTTTTTATTAGCAATGGCTCTAAGAATAGCTGGAGATACCTTCTTTACTGCCTGATTGACTTTGACAGCACGATCATGTACAAATTAGACATGCTAAAGCCCAAACATTTGAATGTTACATCTGCAAAAACCTCAAATGTTTGCGAAAGACCAAACATGAACGTTTTGTCTGTGAAAGCCAAAATGCGTGAATGTTATGCATGAAAAAACTCAAACATGAAGCAAAATCCCAAACTTGAATGATGTCTATGAAAGGCCAAAATGTGATTGTTTGTGCAATCCCAAACATGTGAATGTTACGTCTGCAAAAACCTCAGATGTCTGAAGGTTGTTTCTGTGAAAGCCCAGATAGATATAGAATTTGTAGAATTCTTTATCTACAAAACCCCAAAATGTGAATGTTACACCTGCAAAAACCCAAAATGTGAGTGTTATGTCTGCAAAAAACCCAAATGAGTGGATGTTACGTCTGCGAAAGCCCAAATGTGTGAATGTTATGTCTGCAAAAAACCCAAAATATTAATGTTATGTCTGTGAAAGGCCAAATGTGTGAATGTTATGTCTGCAAAAAAACAAAATGTGAATGTTATGTTTGCGAAAGGCCAAATGTCTGAATGTTATGTCTACAAAAACCCAAAATGTGAATGTTATGTCTGTGAAAGGCCAAATGTGTGAATGTTATGTCTGCAAAAACCCAAAATGTGAATGTTATGCCTGTGAAAGGCCAAATGTGTGAATGTTATGTCTGCAGAAAAAACAAAATGTGAATGTTATGTCTACGAAAGCCCAAAATGTGAATGTTATGCCTGTGAAAGGCCAAATGTGTGAATGTTATGTCTGCAAAAAAACAAAATGTGAATGTTATGTCCACGAAAGCCCAAAATGTGAATGTTATGCCTGTGAAAGGCCAAATGTGTGAATGTTATGTCTGCAAAAACCCAAAATGTGAATGTTATGTCTGGGAAAGCCCAATTGTGTGAATGTTATGTCTGCAGAAAAAACTAAATGTGAATGTTATGTCTACGAAAGCCCAAAATGTGAATGGTATGTCTGCGAAAGGCCAAATGTGTGAATGTTATGTCTGCGAAAAACCCAAAATGTGAATGTTATGTCTGCGAAAGGCCAAATGTGTGAATGTTATGTCTACAAAAAACCCAAAATATTAATTTTGTCTGCGAAAGGCCAAATGTGTGAATGTTATGCCTGTGAAAGGCCAAATGTGTGAATGTTATGTCTGCAAAAACCCAAAATGTGAATGTTATGTCTGGGAAAGCCCAATTGTGTGAATGTTATGTCTGCAGAAAAAACTAAATGTGAATGTTATGTCTACGAAAGCCCAAAATGTGAATGGTATGTCTGCGAAAGGCCAAATGTGTGAATGTTATGTCTGCGAAAAACCCAAAATGTGAATGTTATGTCTGCGAAAGGCCAAATGTGTGAATGTTATGTCTACAAAAAACCCAAAATATTAATTTTATGTCTGCGAAAGGCCAAATGTGTGAATGTTATGTCTGCAAAAACCCCAAAATATTAATTTCATGTCTGCGAAAGGCCAAATGTGTGAATGTTATGTCTGCGAAAAAACAAAATGTGAATGTTGTCTGCGAAAGGCCAAATGTATGAATGTTATGTCTACAAAAACCCAAAATGTGAATGTTATGTCTGTGAAAGGCCAAATGTGTGAATGTTATGTCTGCAAAAACCCAAATGTGTGAATGTTATGTCTGCAAAAAACCAAAATGTGAATGTTATGTCTGCGAAAGGCCAAATGTGTGAATGTTATGTCTGCAAAAAACCCAAAATATTAATGTTATGTCTGCGAAAGGCCAAATGTGTGAATGTTATGTCTGCGAAAAAACTAAATGTGAATGTTTTGTCTGCGAAAGGCCAAATGTGTGAATGTTATGTCTGCAAAAACCCAAATGTGTGAATGTTATGTCTGTGAAAGGCCAAATGTGTGAATGTTATGTCTGGGAAAGCCCAATTGTGTGAATGTTACGTCTGCAAAAAAACAAAATGTGAATGTTATGTCTACGAAAGCCCAAAATGTGAATGTTATGTCTGTGAAAGGCCAAATGTGTGAATGTTATGTCTGCAAAAACCCAAAATGTGAATGTTATGTGTGTGAAAGGCCAAATGTGTGAATGTTGTTTAAAAAAATCCCGAATATGTGATCGTTATGACTGAAACATAGCATGTAACATTTTTTCATCAACTAAAAACACTTATGATCCATTCTGACTATTCAATGTCTTACTTGCTCTCCTTCATTATCCTTTCAGAATAGGTATACTGTATACTGTATGCTGTGTGTCGAATAAAAGCCCCGAATGGGATTAAATTTCTCCTAAGCCCTAGTAGTTTTCTACCACAGGCGTCTGATGAAAACATGATCAGGAACGTAACCAGTACCACACAGTCCACACACCCTACCCATACTGAACTACCACAGTAACAGGATCTGGATGAGCTGACAGTAGGCTAGAGATTAATTGGTCCAATTTCCCCTGAAAAAACTGCTTGCTTCACATTCCCTTCTAGTGAAAGTAGTAAAATCTATTGGCGAAGAATATAGCTCAACTGGGAAACACTACAATCATCCTTAATAAGATATGAGCACCATATATCTTATACCGCTCTTGAATTCTTGATTCTCATAGGTCATTAAATAAGGAAGAAAACACACACATACAAAAAAACAAACAAACAAAAAAAAACCTCTAGGGTGGCAAAAGTTTCATGTTGAGGCATCATTCCACGTTGTCGTTGAATATATTTTTAGAAACCCAGTCCAAGCATGCAGAAAAAAATGATACAAAACCCAAACCCTTATCTAGGCATGGAAATTCAGATTCCCATCATGAACGAAATCAATGGCTCGTTCTCCATACCGAGTTACATCCAAAGTTCATATTTGACATTTGTAAAAGTTCTCTACACAGAGACAGATTGTGCAGAATTGACTGTCAAGCCTGATCAATGAGTAGAATGGACAGAAATTTATATTTAATGTCCGTTGGGAACAGTCTTTGAAAAGAATTATAAAGTGTACCCAACTAGAGCAACGGGTCGCCAGTTCTTTTAAATCACACCAATCTCTCTTTCGCAGAGGCAGAATCAATACCAGTCTTCAACACTCACCAGTGGCTGCACGCTTGCACATTAAAATCAAGTCTACCAGAACATTGTACAAAACTCAACAGGAAGCCCATCTACCCCTGGGGGACGGCCCACTGCCATTTGAAAAGCAGCAGACTTAAGTTCTCGTATGGTTAAAGAAAGATCTAAAGCGGTTTTATCTTCTGGAGACAGCTTCGGTACATCAGACGATAGCATTTGTGAACGCAGCAGCACTCCCCAGAATTTCCCCAAGGCGGAGGAAGCGTGGCCATTAGTCATGAACAAAATACACACTTGTTTACTTTTCTTTACAAATGCTTTTCTAACCCAACAAAGAGAGATGCTTTCATGCTTTCGTTTCAAAGAAAAATTCTCATAAACCGAGATCCCATGGCAGCGCATTTTACTATGCTCTGCAATGCAAGCATATCTCCTCTCAGTTGTAAAGCACTTATTGTTTCTTTACCATGATATTGCCATATTCAAGCACTGCTAACACCGTTTTTTATCTCCAGTGGCCCATACAGTGGTGGAATAACTGTATTTTTTCCTACCATTTCAAATAACTTGATCTTCCATCTCGAGATCTCCAAGGTGCAACAAATAAACGTGGGGTGGTACAGTGGTTACTGTTGCCTCCTCACAGCTCCACGGTCCCCTGATCGATCCTGGGTTCGGGTTACCGTCTATGTGAAGACTTACAGTACATTTTCTCCCAGTGTCTACAGTACACTGGGGTTCTGTACTTTCCTCCCACCTCCCAAAACATGCCTACAGGTGGACTCCAAAGGCGTTTTCACACTAGACATTGATTTGTACCGTACCCAGGAACGATTGCGTTGCGTCCCCTCCCTCCCCCGTCCCCCACTGGACAGTGTTCACATTATTTTTGCTCACCGTCCTCGGGGACACTTGTGTATTTACACTCTCCAATAAAGCAGGTGGCAGTATGCACTTGGTTTGTGAGCTGCCAATAAACACAAGAGAAAAAAAAAGAACGAGGACGTTAACCTTCACGCTACGCCTAATATTATTGATATTCCAGGAAAAGATGTCCAGAGCAATGCTCTCGTCTTACTGTATCGGTTATGGCTGTGTAGGTCAAAGGATGAGATTGTCAAGTGCTATTCGCACATGGAGATTTCAGACGAGACTTATGATGCCTCGCTCTCCTCCCGTTCACAGATATAGTTGACTTCCACACCTGATTCGATCGGTGCCGTACTATGCCTTATCGCCCTCGAGACTCCAGCAGATTCGGGTATGGTACTGATCAAAATGAACCAGGGGTCCAGTGTTCTCGGAAATGATCCCGGCGCCCTAACGTGAAAATGCCCCGAACTGGTCCTACAGTAGATGTAGAGTAATGTGTGTGGTAGGGCTGCACGATTTGGGAAAAATGTCACATTGCGATTATTAAGGTCAAAATTGCGATTTGCGATTGCGATACGA
>JAQMYK010000008.1:24131583-24144684 GCA_030014345.1 Clarias buthupogon
CACCAAAGAAGGACAACTTAGTGTAAACAAGGCGTAAGATACTCAACCTTACAGAATGTCATTTCACAGTATTAATATATAGAAAAGACAGACATGAGCTTCAACCTGATCTAATAATATCACTGATTACATTAAATCTGATTCGAGTTTTCCAAAAAACATCAAAAGAATAAGAAAAGAACTAGAAGAAAAGAAGAAATGGAAACTTAGAAAAGAAAGAAAAGTTTTTTAAAAGATGAAAGAAAAAGAGAACAAAAGAAAAGAACAAGAAGTCAGGAAAAGAGAAAACAGAGTAAAGGAAAAGGACAAAGAAAAGAAAAGAAATTGGGGAAAAGCAGGACTGACATTAAAGTCAAATTGCTGAGGAAAAATAAGGAAAAGGGAAGGAACAGGTGACGAAGCGGACAACGGAAGAAAGTTGAAAAAGGTATGTGATAGAAACGAGAAGAGAACAGAAAAGGTCAACAGAGGACGAGGAAAGGAGACGAGAAGAGATGAGAGGAGGACGGAGGGACACAGTGTGTTGAGAGGCTCTATTAGATTGGTTCAAGTGCAAAAAATTTTAAATCAGAATTTCTTTTATTTCATCAATTATAAAAACATAATAAAAGGGTAAAGAAAACAAACAAACAAACAAAGATATAAAAATAAAATAAATGTTTAATTGTTTGGGAAAGAAAACCTCTTCATATTCCTTTATCACACATTAATCACGTCATGTTTCGCTTTGCTGTACGGTAGTTTAGCTTTATTAAATGCTTCCTCGTGTTGTGTTCAGTGATTAGCGGCGCTCGATCCCCCGACGCTGATCACTTCATTAGGATTTACTGGAAAATATCCGCACCTGGAACTTCCTGCGCTTCCGGGTGTGTGTTCACGGGTGCCGTATAAATAAGAGACGGAGGGCAAATAGGAAGGTTTTTTTCAATGATTTGTATATTAATTGTTACACGGCCAGGTTGGGAAGACTCACTGTGAGCCAATTACATAGAAACCATTCGTGGAGTGTGAAGATGGAGGAAAATAATCAACCTGATGTGGGGTGAAGCGCGACGACACGAACTGAAGGTACAGTTATCGCCCTGACGTTGACGGGTTTCCAAAAACACCCCACGATAATTGAATGAAATGGCAACAGAGTAAATAATTCAGCCAACAATCCTATTTTTATGGATTAAAGCAAGATGTTGCACAAAGCAAGATCCGTTTTATCACACGGACGAAGTGTCTTATCCTGAAGACTGACTTTTACAAAGTGCTCACTCTGGAGACTCCGCCATCCATCCATCCATGACAACTTTAATCAAACTAAATCTAAAACTCAATCATCGATAGGTGGCCACAGTGCCCTCTGGTGGTCGTAGGTTACGTTGTCTTGAACATTTGAACAGTACGCGACCGGAAGCATCACCAAGCCATGAGGAGGCGAGATTTGAACCCCAACCCTGGAGACATGGGGTGTCAGTGCTAACGGCTAAGCTATGATTCCCCCAGGTTCCATCCATTAACATTAACATAAAATAAATCCCTCCTAAATGTATTATACAGACTTTATATAGATTATCTGGAGCATCCTCTAGTGACTGATGTGTTACTATAGAAACGATAACCTTCTTAAACATGTGTGCGTCGGAACAGAATGACATCATATTACGGAGAGTTTTTTTTTCCGTTTTTGAAGTTGGATGCTAGGATCGTTTGCGTTGTGATCTTTCGACCCCGCAGAACTCTGGTTACGGTAGTAAATATTCCCCCATGTAACTGTCTGACTGTGTGTTAGTTCAGTGGTACAGTCGCTCAGTGGTTAATGCACTGTACTACCGATCAGAAGCTCTCAGGTTCAAGCCAAGCTGCCGCTGTCGGGCCCTTGAGCGAGGCCCTTAACCCTCGACTCCTCGTGCTTGTAATGAGATAAAAGGATGAAGGCGTGCGCCGAACGCCGTAGGTGTACTCACTCTGTGGGCACTGCTCGCTCGTGCAGTTTAGCGACTGGAGGTCGAGACCCTGGCAGGCTTTGCCGCCGGTCCCCGGCGCGGGCTGGGTGCACTCCCGGCTCCTCCACATGGTGCAGTCGGCGCCACACGCTGACCATTTGCTCCACTCGCTCCAGCCTCCGTCCACTAGCACAGAAACAGAGCGCGGAAAAAAAAGGCATTACTGAATCATGAAAGCGTTGCAGTGTAGTGTAGTGTGTACTGTATATATGGGCTTATTACAGGTCTGAGCCTGAGCTGATGTAACCACACACACACACACACACACACACACACACACTGTTCATGCACAAGCAAACACACATAGTGAGACATTTTTCTTCTCACTCTGTTTGAGAATGTGGTTTACACGACGTACATCCTGTCACAGGTACTGGTAGTGCCATTTTCATCAGCACACACACACACACACACACACACATTTTTATGGCTTATGACTCCACCATTAGATCACGGTTAAAGAATAGCTGTACAGTATATGACCCTCACAAGCTGCTATTATGTGAATCAACAAATTAAAACAAGGAGCAATGGTGTGCGAGGTGTGTGTGTGTGTGTGTGTGTGTGTGTAATGGACCACAAATTTCCTACTTCTTCCCAAGATTTCGTTCTCGGTACTCGGCATCCAGGAAGACGAGAGGATCGAGGGCATGAGCGGTCTCGGGAAGGTTACTGCCGGGCTAATGAGCTCTCCTGGGGTTAGTGCCATTTTATTTATTTATTTATTTATTTATTTATAATCGCGACACAATCCTACCAGAACACACACACATCTCGCTCAGACCCCTCTCATTAATCGGTCCCTACACACACGCACACGACAGATTATTTACCGACCAGTAACAACTTAACAGCGCGGCGCTACAAGGGCAAAGGTCACGGCTCGGCTAAACAACGTGTTTTGAGAATGTGTGTGTGTGTGTGTGTGTGTGTCCAGGTCATTAGGAGATAAGCGAGTCGTTCATCAGTAGCGCTTATGGACGATAAAGATGTTTAGTCACAGCCGTCCTGCCAGGAACGAATTAAAAGAGGTGCCAAGGGTTTAATTCGGCTTGGCGAGATTATTAGCGCTGGTGTGAATGTGTGTGTGTGTGTGTGTGTGTGTGTGAGGTGCTGACGAAGCCTTTGGTCCGGATCCAAACTGTTACATTTGGCACGGAAAGTGGAACCGATCACGTAATTGTCCTTGCATGGCATTGAGAAACGCCATTTGGGTCTTATTAGCGGACGGGGACCTGATGTAAGCGGGAATTAGCGGCCGGCGCTCAGGCGTTAATCGTCCGTTTCAGATTTCAGATTTGCGGCGTGAATCGAAAAAACGGAGGTGAAAATATTTTTTAAAAAATTAAACGCTGGATGGCAGATGGGAGGCTCAAGTCTACTTTCACATTTTATTTTATTTCATTTTATTTTACGATCCAAAGATCCGTTCCAATGTTCCAATTAAAAAAAAACAAGAATCAGAATAAATTTCTGGTTTTTAACCAGTTATACTGTATAACAACCAAAAAAAAGTGGGCGGAGTTTGGCGAGTCAGATGTACTGTAAAATACGAGTTCCGTAATGTTAGGATAAAGGATTTAATTTCAATTCACGATATTATTTGTATAGCGCTTTTAACAATTGTTACTGTCGCAATTGTCAGTTTGTCGCTGATCCGAGGGTGACGGTGGCAAAGAAAAACTCCCTGAGAAGTCCCTTTAGTCCGACAACCAACATTAGCACCACCTTATCATACGTTTTCTGTTTTGTTTTATTATTATTGATATTATTATCCTATTTATTTTTTACAGAATGAAAAAAAAAAAAAAACGGGTCACATGATCACTCCTAGTCACCCCGCTCAAACTATTAGCAAAAATAAATAACAAATGCTGAGCTTTTGTGATGCAATAGGGGAAAACAGGGTCACGTGATGTGCACACGGTACCCACATTAAAGCAACGCGAATTAGTTTGTAGACTAAGATTGCAATCTAGATGATATTTATTATTAACGTGTTAACGCATGAATTGAAATTCCTATTTTTTAATGCACAATTAATCATGTGGCTAATGCTCCAGGTTGTTAATGTTCGGATCTGAGGATGTGGGTTCGAGCCCCACGGTTGGAGGGTTGCCACTGCCTGCAGCGCCAGGCCCATTCAAGAGGTTTTGATTTAAAACATGAATTAAATGTTAACGTTTGAGATAATAATATAAAACTGCATAATTTGTTTCCTCTAACTAGTTTGTCACGTATTTCTTTATTCATTTATATTTATAATACTAGTAAATCTTAGTATTTTAATAATGTCATTAATTACAGACTATGATGCGATTAACTAGATTAAAATCTTTAATCGACTGGCAGCACTAATTCATTATTATTATTATTATGATTATTATTATTAAATTTTTTTTGACTTCAACTCCTAATTCTCCTAAAACTCGTAAATCTTGCTCACTAATATTTTTTCCTTTTCCATTTTTTTGTACTGCAATAATTTTTCCAAATTATTGTCCAAATTATCACAAAAATCAACAAATATAGAATGTATGACATCATCATCATTTTTATGATATCTATGACATCATTTCTATAACCTATGACATCATCCAAACTTTTTCGGGACGCATTAGCTGTTTGTTTTTTTCCCCCCGTGAAATGATCTCTGTACTCGAGCTAACAGACGTTTGTTATTGTCTAACAACAAAAAAAAAGCAAAGCATGGAGGGAGAATGGAATTATCACTCCTGGTCATGGTTTATAATGAAATCACCGCGTACGTCACTCGCGAGAGCTAACACCTGATTTTGTCTCCGAGTACAGACTTTCTGGAGCGCGCGGTGGTCGACTTTTGTTGGAATCGGTTGTTTACTTCACTTTTGCCGGAGCAGCCTTTTTAATTTCCTGCTCTTTAAGAGCTACATGTAGAGTGTCACATGTAGAGTGTCACATGTAGAGTGTCACATGTAGAGTGTCGAAATCACAAAAAGGTACATTTTCACTGGATGACTTTCCCGAAACAGAAAAATAGCGGTTGTGGAGACCCGCTGACCTCGACGGCTTTTCTCCGGACAGAACTGAAGCCAAAGCCGCGAGGTTCCAATCATTCCATGCTTGTGGGGGAAGGAGTGTATTTGTGTGTGTGTGTGTGTGTGTGAGACTCAATAACACAGCAGCAGGTCTGATTGTCATGTCGTCAAGGACAAAGTAGAAGGGCGTCCCTGCTGCTCTTTAGCGGGACGGCGGGGGGGCCATTACAACTCCAAAATCACAGAGTCACCTCGGGCCATCGTGTCCTTGACAGATTGAGGAAAATCACGCAAATAAACTCCCCAGAAGTGTAAAGACTCACAGATCGCTCGTATCCGCATCGGTTCAAGAACAGTAATTGAGAAAATTTACCGTTTGTAACTTTTATGTGCGTTTTTCTCCGATTTTGGATCGAGTGAAGGAGGCGGTGCCTGGATGCCTGCGTGGGGGCGTGGCTTGTACACATGTCTGACCCAGTAGAGGAGGTGTGGCATCTGTGACTCTCATTTCCAGAGAAAGGGGGTGTGGCTTGTATGTCTGCCAGGGAAGGCGTTCTCGTCATTTCTCGGGCAGGGGGGCGTGGCCTAATGCCTCGAAAGACTACCTGCAAGTACTGACCTTTACTTTCTACTTTTATATGTTTTAACCACTCTGTAGGGGGCCACACTACACACTACGTAGGGACACTATACAGTATAGAGCCGATTGTCCATTTCTCTAAGTAGACACTCCTCAGGGGCACTACATAGACAGCCTACTGAACATTCTTACATTAAATACTACATAGAGACACTAAATAGAGTGGCTGTTGTGCATTCCACTCACTAAATACTGCATAGGGACACTACATAGAGAGTCGATTTAGTTTAGTTTAATACCAGCACTTAACACTAAATACAGGGCATAGTCTACACTACACTCACTAAACACTATATAGGGACACTACATTATATAACACCGGCACTTAAAATGCTACATACAGTATGGACACTACGTACTGTATGGTAAAGAGCCTAATATCCATTACATTCACTAAACACTACACAGGGACACTACACAGAGAGACCATTCTTTCACTAAACACTATATAGAGACACTACCTAGACAGCCTACTGTTCAGTACAGACACTAAACACTACACAGACACACCACATAAAGAAACTATTCTATAATACCTGCACTAAAAACACTACATAGGGAACCTAAATAGAGAGCTTTTTATACATTACACTAACTAAATACTGCATGAGGACATTACACAGAGAGTACTCGCTAATGTACTGTACATTCACTAAACACTTCATAGGCACCATAAACAGAAGGGATGGGAATCACAAGGGGCCACGCGATACGATATCATCATGATACCTAAACACCGATTACAGTTTTATACGTGTCATGATTTTATAAATAATCCGATTCTATAGTCATTTTTACAGATTTAGAATTTAGATCAAAGTTGTGAATGTGTAAGTTTAGAGTGCACCACCTGCAGGATTATAGAGGAACTGCAACATTTTAGCTCACCTCAAAAGCAAACAATTATAAATAAAAAAATAATAGTAAAAAATAGATTTTGGATTCAGGATGGCGATAAATGAATCACCATGAAAAAACAACCATGGGTTCGCAGAATCGGTTTTCTACCCTTCTCTACTACATAGAGAGACTTTTGTATAACACCAGCACTTAAACCACTACATAGGGAGCATCTATTAGCCATTCTCCATTAAACACTATCTAGGGACACTACATAAAAAGATTTTTGCACACTACACTTACTGAACACTTTACATGGATCTTGTCCCACTAGATACAATCTAGGGACATGACAGTATCTAGGGACACTACATAGGCAGCAGCTTTATGAGCATTAATGCGTTTCCTTTCCTCGCTCTTCCCCTCGAGGAGCCCCGTTAGTCCCCCATCACACTCATCACACATGAGGAAGAACAGACAGCTCTAATCCGTTATTCTCTTTCCCTCCATTCGCAGTCAGTGAAATGAAAAGTAGCGCTGAGGATGGAGGCACGGAAACATTTCAGAAAAAAGACCCTGCATACACCCCCCGCCCCAACACACACTCACACACACACATACAGAGAATCCCGAACAGATCTTCGGTTCTTCACGCAAACACGGGCGTGCAAGAAAGAGCAATATTTTACCATTTGATCTATTTCGGCTCAGCCGCTGCACGCGGTTACGCGTCTTCTGCACCGAGTGTGTGTGTGCGTTACATGTAAAGCCATGCAGAGTCAAAAGCTGAGCATAAAGCGATCTACAACAGAGTGAAAAAACTGAAGACGACACAAGGAGTCGGAAGGAATAACGAAAGACTATGAGAAGCAAAGAAAAGTGAAATACAGGAAATATAAAGATGAGGAAAGAGTTCAGCTCATGAGGATCTTCATCGTCTGGGAGGAATTGGATTTGCCCCGTGTGTGTTTGGATTATGTACGACTCCCCGAGTGTGTGTCTCTGCTTCCCAAAGTGTGTCGATAGAACAGGATCAACAAACTATAAGCAAAACGCAATACTGTGTAATTCAGGGACGGAAGAATGACACACAGAAGCCACGCCTCCTCCACTGAGAATGACACACAAGAGGCCACGCCTCCTTCACTGAGAATGAGCACAGAGGCCACACCTCCTTAACTGAAAATGAAGCACAGAGGCCACGCCTCCTTTCCTTGTGAATGACACACAGAGGCCACGCCTCCTTCACTGAGAATGAAGCACAGAGGCCACGCCTCCTTAACTGAGAATGAAGCACAGAGGCCACGCCTCCTTCACTAAGAATGAAGCAGAGGCCACGCCTCCTTAACTGTGAATGACACACAGTGGCCACGCCTCCTTAACTGAAAATGAAGCACAGAGGCCACGCCTCCTTAACTAAGAATGAAGCACAGAGGCCATGCCTCCTTCACTGAGAATGAAGCACAGAGGCCACGCCTCCTTCACTGAGAATGAAGCACAGAGGTCACACCTCCTTCACTGTAAATGAAGCACAGATGCCACGCCTCCTTCACGGAGTGACACACAGAGGCCACGCCTCCTTCACTGAGAATGACACACAGAGGCCACACCTCCTTCACTGAGAATGAAGCACAGAGGCCACGCCTCTTAACTGAGAATGGCACACAGAGGCCACGCCTCCTTAACTGAGTGACACACAGAGTCCATGCCTCCTTCACTGAGAATGAAGCACAGAGGCCACGCCTCCTTCACTGAGAATGACACACAGAGGCCACGCCTCCTTCACTGAGAATGACACACAGAGGCCACGCCTCCTTCACTGAGAATGAAGCACAGAGGCCAAAGTAAAGCGAAAGGGCCACACCCCTTCATGAGACAGAAACATAAAGGCCACGCCTCCTTCACTGAGGCTATGCTGTCTAAGCCTAATCTTGCAATTTACACTAACTAGCCTATGAGTTAACTAGCTAATCCTCTGATGTGTGTTGTGTGACTGCCACGCCCTTTTCTTTGCGCTTCATCTGCTTCAGATTTACTTTCCTCATCTCTCTTCCTCATCTCATCTAACGCTAATCTGTTTGCACAAGAAAAAAATAGAAGGTGTCCGTTTGTTGTGCACTCTTCCTTTTTTTTCAGGATATTTCAATTTGCCCACGGTTGATGGACTCAAGGAGGAAGGACACGACATACGAATGCAGTTAGCAAACAAAAACTGTTGAAACGCTAATCAGCGCCGGTGGGTGTCGACTTTCGCAAGACCTTTCGCAAATGAGATGCTGCTGTTTCATGGCCAAAAGATGACAAGCGGTGTCAGTACTGATGTGTTCTCCAAAAGCTATTATATCTAAGTGCATGGAAAAAGTGTGTGTGTGTGTGTGTGCATGTGTGTGCATGTGTGCATATGTGTGTGTGCATTCAAATGTCTTTATACTTGAGGTGGGTTTGTCACTGTGTGCTAGAACTGAGATGATAAATGATTTTGTGCATCATCAGCATATCTGGTGTCCCTATGTAGTGTTTAATGCGTATTAATGTTTAGTGGTGTACCTACTGTATGTAGTGTTTAATTAATGCATTAATGTACACTAGTGTACCTATATATTGTTAATTGATGCCTTAATGTACTGTACAGCAGTGTGCCTATGCAGTGTTTACGGGGAAACCTGTGCCCCTATGTGGTAGTTATTAGATTTAATAGTGTCCCTATGTAGTGTGTAGTGTGGCTTTAATGTACAATAAGCTGATGATGTAGAGTTAATTAGTGCACAATGTACAGCAGTGTAGCATGTTGTGTTTAGTAGGGCAATAATATATACGTAGTAGTGTCCCTATGTAGTGTTCATTATGCATTACTGTCCTACTAAACACTACATAGGAAACCTACTGTGCATTTATTGTCCAACTCTGTAGTGTTTAGTGTGGACTGTACAGTGTGGACTGTACAGTAGGGTCCCTGTGTAGTGTTTAGGGAGACAATAATGTGCAGTATGCTCCCTCCAAAGTGTTTAGTAAGACAATAATGTACAGTAGACTCCCTATGTAGTGTTTAGTAAGACAATAATGTACAGTAGACTCCCTATGTAGTGTTTAGTGAGACAATAATGTACAGTAGACTCCCTATGTAGTGTTTAGTGAGACAATAATGTACAGTAGACTACCTACGTAGTGTTTAGTGAGACAGTAATGCACAGTAGGCCCCTTTGTAGTGTTTAGTGAGACAGTAATGCACAGTAGGCTCCCTATGTAGTGTTTAATGAAACAGTAATGTACAATAGGCTCCCTACTTAGTGTTTAGTGAGACAGTAATGTACAATAGGATCTCTGCATAGTGTTTAGTAAAATAGTAATGTACAGTAGGCTCCCTATGTAGTGATTAGTGATAAAATAATGTATATTAGGCTCCCTACGTAGTGTTTAGTGAGAGAATAATGTACAGTAGGGTCCATATGTGGTGTTTAATGAGACAATAATGTACAGTAGGCTCCCTATGTAGTGATTAGTGAGAGAATAATGTACAGTAGGCTCCCCATGTAGTGTTTTGTGAGACAATAATGTACAGTAGGCTCCCTATGTAGTGGTTAGCTAGACAATAATGTACAGTAGGGTAACTATGTAGTGTTTAGTGAGAAAATAATGTACAGTAGGCTCCCTATGTAGTGTTTAGTGAGACTATAATGTACAGTAGGATCCCTATGTAGTGTTTAGTGAGACAATAATGTACAGTAGGGTCCCTATGTAGTGGTTAGCTAGACAATAATGTACAGTAGGGTAACTATGTAGTGTTTAGTGTGAAAATAATGTACAGTAGGCTCCCTATGTAGTGTTTAGTGAGACAATAATGTACAGTAGGCTCCCTATGTAGTGTTTAGTGAGACAATAATGTACAGTAGGCTACTTATGTAGTGTTTAGTGAGAGAATAATGTACAGTAGGGTCCCCCATGTAGTGTTTAGAGAGACAATAATATACAGTAGGCTCCCTATGTGGTGTTTAGTGAGACAATAATGTACATTAGGCTGCCTACGTAGTGTTTAGCGAGAGAATAATGTACAGTAGGCTCCCTATGTAGTGTTTAGTGAGAGATTAATGTCCATAGGGTCCCTATGTAGTGTTTAGAAAGACAGTAATGTACAGTAGGCTCCCTATGTGGTGTTTAATGAGACAATAATGTACAGTAGGCTCCCTATGTAGTGATTAGTGAGAGAATAATGTACAGTACGGTCCCCATGTAGTGTTTTGTGAGACAATAATGTACAGTAGGTTCCCTATGTGGTGTTCAGTGAGACAATACTGTACAGTACAGTCCCTATGTAGTGTTTAGTGAAAGAATAATGTACAGTAGGCTCCCTATGTGGTGTTTAGTGAGACAGCAGTGTGCAGTAGCCTCACTACATAGCAATGATACAGCAATGTACAGTATGTACACTATTTAGTATCAAGTGAGACAATAATGCTGTACATCCTGTAGGCTCCCTATGTAGTGTTTAGTGAGAGAATAATGTACAGTAGGCTCCCTATGTGGTGTTCAGTGAGACAATACTGTACAGTAGGCTCCCTATGTAGTGATTAGTGAGAGAATAATATACAGTACAGTCCCTATGTAGTGTTTAGTGAGAGAATAATGTACCATGTGTAGTGTTTAGTGCGGTATTGTTGTTCAGTTGTCTTTCTGCATGGTGTCTCTATGTAGTACAGCTATTTTGTGTCCCTTTATTGTGAGGGCAACCTACAGTAGTGGCCATATACATTGATATATTGTGTATGTGTGTGTGTGTGTGTGTGTGTGTGTCGTTCGAGTCGCTCTGTGTGACGTCTTTGATGAGCGGCGTTCGGCCTTTAAGAGCCTCTCCAGTGCCCTGCAGACCTAAACAGCGTGACTCAACGGACACGAGGACCATCAAGATCAATGTGGCCATTACAACACACACACACACACACACACACACACACACACACACACACACACACACAAACACACACACTACTGCCACTAGCAATACACACATACAGTGTTACAGTGTTACCTTATGCTTTTCACACAGAAGCAAATAATAGCCGAAGTGCTAGTGCTTGGTGATTACAGGATCACACACACACACACACACACACACACACACACACACATATACAGGGCTTTATTATATAACGCACACTTTACATTATTCTAATGTAGTCAGTGAGCATCGGATCAGCATCCAAATGATTTAAATGATTAATTCCTCCGTGATGTCGCATTCTGATTACACTCGCTAATGGTTTAGACGCAGAAGCGTTCGAACCTCGTCATTAGATCTCAGCACTGATTGTCAGCACTATCCGATCATTATTATTATTAATATTCTTTTTTTTTTACAGAAATGCTTCCTAAAAATACCACCTCTCTCTCTCTCTCTCTCTCACACACACACACACACACACACACACACACACACACACAGAGAGACAGACACGGTATCCAGATTTGTCCTGGAGGTGCTGTGCGCGTGTCGTTTATCAGTGCTCTCTGACGTCTCGGTGTGCCGAGCCGAGCTGTTTTTCGGGCACCTGATGCCAGTCAGCAAATGATGATTTATGCCCGTCGAGCTCACCGCCGGTGGCTTTGATAAATCGAGATGAAGTGTGCGTTGTGATTTTTAGCGCCGGCGGTTTGTCCGAGTGCACGATTGTGCGGTGATGAATGTGCGAGAGAGGGTCGCTCCCTCTGTCTCGGGTGAACGCGCCGGAGCTGAGGGTGTACGCCGGGCACGCGGAGGGGAGGGGAGTGTTGTTGAGGGCGGGTGGATATGGCGTGACATCTCTCTCTCTCTCTCTCTCTACGTATCCTTCGTTCTCCTTCACATGATCACTATCTCTATTACTCTTCCACATGCATCACTCCTTCCTGTTTTTACTTTGAGTTCATCCTCCTTGAAATGATCACACAAGGTCACAGGGTTCACCTGAGCATCATTCTTACATTATTGTGTATTTTCATGGAAAAGAAATGGAATGGAATCAAATAACGAACACGGCTGAAAGAAATGAACACTAACTGATGAACATCTACAAAAATATCTCTTTCCACACGAGCGTTTTGAAAAAGATCTCCAAGCAAAGCAAACTTCACCCCCTCAACCACCACCTCCGGGAAAAAAAATCTCAAAACTGCTACAGAAAAATGTCTCCACGCTCACGAAGATGTTTGGAAACATCTTTTCCTGAAAGAACATTCGGAAATATCTTTGCGCGGATCTTCGTCTGAACGTGTGCACGTGTGAACGTGTTTAAAAATAGCTCCGTTCCCACTTACGTTTACAAAGAGCCATTCGGCAGCACAACATGGTTGGAAAATATATATATATTTTTAAAAATATCTTCGTCCGCACAAATATTTTCAAATTACTGGGCTGCATTAAGGAAAGAAAACAACAAAGGAGATTTGAAATGACTGGAAATGGGTCGAGAACACAAGAACGCATCATCAGAACTAGGGGTGGGCGATATACCGGTATACACGGTTAACCGGTAGAAATTTGTCAACCGGTACAGATTTTAGTCTATCGTCTTAACCGCGGTTGAGATCACGTGACGTTGCACGTTACGTAACCACGCAATACACATTCACTTCTATG
>JAQMYK010000008.1:24153398-24169191 GCA_030014345.1 Clarias buthupogon
CACCAAGCACGGGGAGAACATGCAAACTCCATGCACACAGAGACGGGAATCGAGCCTGGCCGGGAATCGAACCCAGAACCTGGAGGTGCAAGGCGACAGTGCTAATCGCTACACCATCGTGCTGCCGCCGTTCATTTAATTAAAGTAAAACCTTGTCACTAGAAAAGTTATCAACAGCTTCAACTTCAACTGTGCTTAATTATACTTTTAAATACTGTTTATTTAAATCTTGTTTCTTTGTCCAGTACTTTTACTGGTACTTTTGTATTTAAAGCACATATTTCGCACTTCTACTTCAAAAAACTAACAAAAAGAATCAAAGTGGTACTTCTACTTATTCTGGAGTTCATTTTTAGGCGAGTACTTGTACTCGAGTATTGAGTTTCTTCACAAGTGCAACATTTTGTTAACAAACAGAATTCAATAATATCTACATTAGCATACTTTCTAGCGTATCTCTGTATTAGTGCTTTCGTACAGATTAGCATTTTTCTACAAGCTGTGTTTAGTGTACACTTATTATACACACACACAAGTTAGGATAGACGTTTTTTTGATTGTTTACATAGCTTATGAGTTTGCTAGCTAGCTAGCTATCAAATTTAGCTAGTGGTTTAGTCAGATGTAGATTAAAAAAGTATATCTCTTGTAAATAAGATTTGTTTTAAAAAGTCCGAATTTGACTCGAGTATGAATGATTTCTCCAGATTAATGATCCTGAAAGGTTATTGCTAATAATTAGCCTGAATAAATGGCTAGTTTACTTCCACAAACGTTTAGTATAGCGTGGATAATTTGGTGCTTTGCAGCAATGCTGAATTCAAACTAATGTTAGCATGCGGTTATTAGCACTGACGGATTTTGAGGACGAACGTTTCTTTCGATTTGCTCTCGTTCTCTCCTCTTGAGGTTTAACCCCCATCTCGGAGTCTTACATATATATCGCATAGGTGAAAGCCATTCAGTGTGTGAAAAAGGTGCAGATGAGACGCACCGTAGACAATCACGGCGGCCGAGGAGCTTTTACGTCGCGCCACAATGTTCTTGGCCACGCAGGTGTAGTTGCCGGTATCGGCCAACCGGGCTTGTTTGATGATGAGATTATGGTCCGCTGTGATGAAGAAATTGGAGTCAGCCTTGGGGTCGATCAGCTCATCGTTTCTCTGCCATTCCACCTGAAGAATCACACACACACACACACACACGAACAACAATAAAAAGCCATTTTCACAGTCTCTGTTTGATGCCCCTTTGACATCTGCTCAAGACGTGAGTTTAATTTTGTCACCGGGGACCAGGACAGAGGATTAGCTGCAATCTTTTCAGCCACAGCAGAAGAGTCGGGGAAAAAAAAGTACTGAATTGAAATCCCGAGTGTTCAGCCAGTCCTGGACGCTTTGGCAGGCAGAACCGAGTCCGCTTGGAGCAGAATATTTCATGCGTCAAACTTCTGCGGGAGCTGCTGTTATTATTAGGCCGCTCCGTTGAGCAGCGTGAGCGGAAGCAGCTGGACGCAGTCTGGTCCAGTCCTCTGCCCTCCGCGAAACTGCCTACATTATTAATGGGGCTAACGCCGGTGCCAAAAAAAAGCCGGAGCTGGACCTCTCGCTTGGCCAATACAGAGACGCGAGGCTAAATCAAACGAGCAGCATAATTAGCAGATGGCTTCATCAATAAACAGGTTGCTCTTACCTCGGCGATCGGGACGCCCTCTGGAGGATGGCAGCGGAGGAGCACCTCCTGGTCGAGCGCCACCTCTTTGCCTAGCGGCTCCTCCTCGAAGTTCTTCCTCAGATCTGTAAAGCGAGAACGTGAATATTTAAAAAATAAATAAATAAATAAACATCTGGAGTAGGGTGGCATGATGTAAGCCTGACTAAATATCAATGATCGTTATCCCTTTTAACGTTTCAAGACATCGTGACTAATAAAACCCCCTGAAAACCGTGTCTGAAGGCAACCCAAAGCCATGACGCACAACACGTGGAAGCAGGCCTTGTTATGACAGGAAGGCGAAGGTTCCTCCACAACTCCAGGCGTAGGCGTCAACAGTCTTGTCTACAGCTGTTGTTTGTTTGTTTAGGAGCCTGCAATGATCCACCTGCATGAGACGGAACCACAGCACAGGCCCTGGAGCTTATTCCGAGCTGCACGGATGAGTTCGAGGATGGCTGAAGCCCTCTGGGCCGAGAATCAACCGAGAGCAATTGCATTATCCCTCCCGAGCCCTGTGCACACACTGAACATTTTCAACACTGAGAGATCCATAACACAGACTCAAAATATATACACACACACACACACACACAGCGTAGCATGTGTCCTATATCCACAGGCTACTGACACAAGTGTCGATGGTATTCTGATTGAATTTGCCGTTCCAGATCGCGTTCCAGAGTTCGATTTTTGAGTAAATGTACATAAATGTTCATCAGATGCTTCAAAACCAACGAAGTGCAGTTTGCGTGTGTGAAGACATCAATGCCAGGCATTTTGCACGCCTGTCCAGAACAATCACGGCACCGCTGACGAGAGCCCCACCTCATTCGGTTTTAATTAAACCGGATTTAACGGTCCGGGGCGACACGGTGGCCGCCGTGGAAACGTTTCGTCATCGTTTTGATCTGACAGGCAGAACTCAAAGGGAGGTCGGATTAGAAAGCACTTCCTGCTTTAAACGCTACATGTTTTTTTTTACGACAAGATTAATAGGCCTATAAAAATCCCAAACAACTTAAAAGCGTCTCATCTTCGCGCATCCGACACCGAAGATGAGCCCGACGCCTTCTTTGTTCTCGTGTCAGATTTTGAAATAGCACGCTGAGACGCATGACAAATCCGGTTTGATTGCGAGGAGCTCTCGGCGACAGACGCAGCCCAGGATTGGCCACCGCTGAATTGTCGGAGACATTAGCAGGAAAATGAAGCGTCCCCTTTTTTCCTGTGCGAGGCCACATGATAACTGGCCCATACGTGATTCCTCGGGAGCCTAATCGCATTATCGCAGTGACCGATATGGAAACCACGCGGCCTCTCGAGGCAATTACCGAGCGCGCCGTCGCAGATTAGTGGATTACCACGCCGCGGGCTTATTCCGATCAAACTTCCCAATCAAACATTAAATAAGTCGTACAAACCCATCTGAATCAATCAGCCCCGGGGGAACACATGGCTCGAGTGGTTCGACTGATTGGCCTAAATGCAATTCTGAAGCAATTTTATTTTATTTTTTTGTATTACAGAGTGTCAGGACCAGCAAATTCCACAAGAGCAAGAGACTCATTAAAGGAAAATGACTTTTTTTATTATTGAAGCTTTAAAACCGTATCACATCCCGAATGCAGATCTTCCTCATACAGTACACCTGGGATGAGATTTACTCTCGGGAATGGCTAATCCCACTAAGCGGCTGAGTGACCAGATTTGTTAATGGATGTCCTGAACAATGGACATTGTCTCTCTTTTGGTCAACCCTACTCAGTCTGCTCAGATTTGTCTCATCTGTGCTTCATCTATTCACTTATCCTGTTGAGGGTCACAGCGGAGCATGGAGCCTAACTCAAGGCACAAGTCGGGGTGCCAACCCATCGCATGGAACAAAATTGGGCAATCCGAAAACGATGGGATTGGGGTGAGGAACCAGGAGCCCAGAGGGAATCCACTACATATATACTGTAGGAACTCATACTGTGAACCACCAGCCCTTGAGGTGCGGACATCTTTTTGCATAACGTACAGTACTTTTTGCATGCCTTTATAATGCTGTGAATGTTTGATAGACTTGTTTAAAATTAAACCAGTAATAGCCCCTCTTTTTTGTTTTTTACCTCGTTTTCTCCCCTCAGTGATTAAGGCACTGGCCTACTGAACGGAAAATCGCAGGTTCAAACCCCTGCACCACCAACTTGCCACTGTTGGGCGCTTGAGCCAAACCCTTAACCCTCAGGTGTGTAAAGAGATAAACTTCTTTGGATAAGACTGTCTGCCAAATGCCATAAATGTGTGAGGTGAGTTCCAAGTCCACCACCTACTGTAGCTCCCACAATCTGGTTGAGTTCTGTTCTTACGCTGGCCGACTACTCTACCATGTTCACCCGTTCTGCGTCTCACCTCATGTAGTTTGGTTATTTCAGCTTATGATCTTCTGACGTCCAAGCCTCAGTTTCCCACATGCCCTGATATTTGTTTCTCGAACTACTTCTCGGTTTGGCCCTGACCTGTTTTACTACAGATTATCCATCTATCTGCCTCTTTTCTCATATTACACCAGATAGCTCTTCCCTGCCTGGTGTAATATAAGAAAAGAAACACAGTTGATGGACTACCTACAGGGTAAGGTGAAACATTCCATTAAAGCATGTCGGTTTGCCTTTGCAACCTTCTTAAAAACCTTCATCCCTGGACATTATACAGTACCTAAGCTTCACAGTTTCAGGTCTGACGCGTCGTGTAACTCACAGGCAATGCGTACGTAAGCCTTTTGGCTCTTCTGAGTTCCCGTTGTGCTCCAGGCCACACACTGGCACCAGTAATCCTCCAGCCCGAAGATCTTCTCCACCTGCTGGCGTGAGATATCAATCTTCACCTGCATCACCGGGAAACCTGTGGAGGACAAATATTATGAGCAATCTCTGGATAACTGGTTTAGATGGTTAAAGGTGGTCAAGGTTTAGCTTAGTTCCTTAATAGACCTTATAGTAAAAAACCTGAGGAGACAAACATGGGTTTGAAAACACAGGATTATCTCGAAAATTAAGGCTTGAGGTTGTGGGTTCTACAGATGGTTAGTGGTCTTTTTAGTTTTCTAGGTTCATGTTGGAACTTGTATACAATTTTCAAGTTTATATACAGTAGTAAGTACTGTAGAAATAGCTTTAAATAAAAAATTCTCTGGATTAGATTGAGATTTCTAGATCTAATCCAGGAAATCTAATCTAGATCTAATCTAGAAAAACATATATTGCTTCAAGGTTCTTTGCTTGGTTTCTGGTTTTAGTGTTTTATCTTCAACTTTGAACTTTAAAACAACTGAATAAAACAAATGTTATGTTTTTTAAGGTAAAAAAAAAAAGTTATATTACATTTACGGAAAAGGTTTTTTTCAAAATATATATATAATTTTTTTTTTCGGTGTGTTTTTTTAAGTTCCTAGCTTTGATGTAAAAACGTTGAATTACGTGTAAAAACCCAAAGAGACAGACAGGATTTTTTATATATTTATTTCCTTCTTTGAAGGATCCAGACGCTGAGTTAAAGGAAACACTCTGCTGTACGCTTTTAAATAGAAGCTTTAAACCAGAAGAACCCTTTAAACGGCGTGTACGAGCTCTCTGTGGGCTTTCGGACGGACGTGGACGTTCCTCGCTTGCTCGTTCTCTCTGTAATCTTTTTTTCTTTCCCGCATATGGACGAGCGGATGAGAATAGCTCTTTAAAACCCTAACCGGATTTTAAAAGTGGGGGAAAAAAAATAAAAATCATTAGATATTGTGACAATTCGTCAGCCGCCTCGGCTCGCCGCGTATTGCCGACACGAGTGGTGCGAAGTCATCCCGCGAAATAATTCAATTCCGAGCTGACAGTTATGAATGAATGCCATCACAGTTAACCATCGACGAAAAGACTGGAGCGCATTATGCATCAGGGAGGAAGACCGTGCATGTGTGTGTGTGTCCGTGCATGTGTGTGCATAAAGAAAAATTAAGCTGCGATGATTTTTCTTTGCATTATCTCAGCAGCTCTGTGATATCTCCCTCCTGGCTATCGCTCATCTCTTAATACAAAAGCATGACCTTGAGGATGTCCGTGCCTTCCGCTTTATCTAGTCCCCTCACACTCGCTGCTCGTTCTGGCGATTAAAATGCTCGCCGTGTTTCACCGAGATCTGAGATCTCCTCCGCCCCCTAGGCGGACGCTACTAAAGAAACGAGCGCCGAGCGTCTTTTACGAGCGAGACGTCCGTTTTTATGCCTTAAATCACATCAGGCTCTTAGCCGGCGCACAAGGATGCAGTTTGACGTACGATCGGTGGACCAGCGGAGGAGAATGTCATGTGCTCACGACAGGACGGCCATCTTGGACGGCAAGGCCGTGAAGGTTGAACGCAGGAAGTGAGGTGTGCCTGTAAAGTGACAGTTCTACGGTGCTGAGAATGTTGAAGAACCCTTAGTGAAGTGTTTACATGTTTACTTTTATAGATGCCGATAATACATGATAACAGTTTAATGTAATTACAGTACGTACTTCATAAACCTCTCTCGATTAGCTTCGTATTCGATTCGAGACGACACAGCGGGACTAAAATCCATCCCGGCGCCTGAGAGAATATATATATGCAAAGCGCATCATGGGGGAACGTGATGGGTTTCGGCCGCATTAATTATTGTTTGTGTTAAAAAGTGAAACGCAATTATTTGAAGGGCTCGGCTCTTTGAGGGAAAGCCAATTCCAGCCCAGATTGCTTTCCTAATTGCGTCGTGTTTGTTCGCGGCGTTCTCTTCTCCGTAATTGCCTGCATTCTTCTCTGACCGAGCGGCCTTTATTTCATAAACACGACTCCGCCGCTGCGTTCTGCTGGTCACGCGTCAAAGCGCGGCCTTGTAGCGCGACACGCTCGCGCCGCATGAGTATGCGCGAGATACAGTCAGGTGAAACTTTATAATGAACGATTAGTCGAGGACCGCGAACCTCGTGACGAGGGAAGCTGTTATAATTTTCACGCAAGAGCCACGGGCAGTGGAAACGTGATTGAAGCCGGAGACAGAGGCGCGGACCGAAACTGAACTCTCGCTGTCGCTCACACAGGGGAGGCGTCGACCTAATTATGCTCGGTAAGATAAAGAAGAGAGGGGGGAAAAAAAGACAGGCAGAAGTCACTCTAATTTAACGCCTCTTGATATCCTTTAATAATCCTGATAGGGGAAACTGCTAAGTGGATCGCGTGCCAGTCATGGGATCTGAACTCACAACCTCCTGCTCCTGGTTAGAACAAAGTCCGATCAGGGAGTGCTTTCAAATTAGGCTTTCTAGTCTTACGTGGCTTAATACTTTTTTTAAATCTTTAAACGTCTGCAGTTTGAATGAAAATCACTGCGGTTTGAATGAAAAGTAGGTGGAGCTTAAAAACAAAAAACATCACAAGGTTAATGATGCAAGTACCGCTTACACAGCTGTTACCGTTAAGAAATATGATAATAATATGATAATATGATAATGTCTCAAATGGTTAAGGTCGTGGGTTACTGAACAGAAGGTCAGGGGTTCAAGCCCCAGCAAGTCCCTTCACCCTATCTGCCCCCAGGGGGCGCTGTGTCCCGGCTCACCCTGACCTCTGACCCCGGCTTCCCAGCTGGGATGTGTGAAAAGAATAATTTCACTGTGCCTTAAGGTACATGTGACAAATAATTGAATCTTAACCTGTTTACAGTAACATAAAGGATTTAAACTTTATTTAACTTTACTTAACTTTTATGAGGATTTAAAAGTTAAACAAGGTGTTTGTGTGATTAATCAGCAGTCAGGTGGTGAAGATTGATGGCGATATTTTTCTAAAAGATATCGCCATCAATCTTCGCTAACTGACTGCTAATTATTAACATAAACACTTTATTGAAGTTTTTCCAAAAATCAACATTTATTTATCCAAGTAGGCTTTTACTAGTAAAAAAAAAAAAAAAAACACGTTGCATTGTTCATTCGTTCATCGTCTATACTGTTTATCTGGTGAACAGGGTCACGGGGGGCCTAGAGCCTATCCCAGGAGACACAGGGCACGAGGTGGGGTACCCCATGGACACACATGCCAATCAATCGCATGCCACGACCAACACACACACACACACTAATCTGCGTGTCTTTGGACTGTGGGAGGAAACTGGAGCACCAGGAGGAAACCCACCGAGCATGGGGAGAACACGCAAACTCCATGCACACAGACCCGAGAGATATGAGGTCACAAAGCTAACCGTTAAACCATCATGCACTGTTATTTAATAAAAAAGTGAAAATGGCTTAAAGATCATAAGACATAAATTAAATCTACCAGAAATTGATGATATAAAATGAGCTCTATCGATGGTATGGAAATTGTAGTAATTGTAAGTGTATTTAAAGAACATACTGTTATTTTGAAATCAATATACAGTAGAACCTCGGATTACGAGCATAATTCGTTCCTGAAGCGGCTCGTATTACAAAACACTCGTAAACCAAATGTAATTTTCCCATAAGAAATAATGGAAACTCATATTATTCATTCCACAGCGGAGGCGCTGTGTGTGTGTGTGTGTGATACATGATACTCGGTACTCGTAAACCAACACTTGTTGTTGTACACCAATCAGCCATAACATCATGACCACCTGCCTAATATTGCGTAGGTCCCCCGTTTGACACCATAACAACAATAACGCACTGTGTGTTCTGACAGCTTTCTATCACAACCAGTATTAACTTTTTCATCAATTTGATTTACACAAGCAGTTCTACTGGATCGGACTACACGGGACAGCCTTCACTCCGCATGTGCCTCAGTGAGCCTTGGCCACCCATGACCCTGTCGCCAGTTCACCGGTTTTCCTTCCCTGGATCACTGTTGGTACGTCCTGACCACTGCAGACCAGGAACATCCCACAAGATCTGCAGTTCTGGAGCGGCTCTGACCCGGTCCTCTAGCCATCACAATCTGGACCTTGTTGTGAAAGTCACTGAGATCCTCACGCTCACCCATTTTCTCTGCATCCAACACATCGACTTCAGGAAAAAAGGTGCCTAATATCCCCCACTCGCCACTGTAACGAGATATTAAAAATGTATCTACTGTGATAAAGGCCAGACTGTGATGGCTAGACGACTGGGTCATGGGCGGCCAAGTCTCAATGTTATGGCTGATCAGCGTCCTGTATATATTTCCCTTTTAGTGTTCCGTCTACTCTGAGTGGCACGATGCCCGCCGTGAACAGAGGGTTTTCAACCAAATGTTCCTCGTTAGCATATTAGGCCACACCCACCCAGACACCGTTTAGATTGTGTGGTTTATATCTAAGCGGGACACCTCCTTCTGTCTTGTTTTCCTTTCTCTCGGTCCGATTGTGCAGGGAAGGAACTCGCACGTGACAGATAACACAGCTGCAAATTCGAGAAATGAAAATGAAATCGCAGGCCTGCATGTCTGTCTCTGTGAAGCGGATAAGGTTTGAGATTTCATCCGTCAGAAATCAAATCAAAATGTTTTCAAATGATGAAACAGCTGTGGGAAAAAGAAAGGGAAAAAAAACAACACATCAGAGTTCGAATCCTTGCGCAAGACCCCGTGCAGCGCGCCGATTTATAACCAGGTGTCCCGGGCACGGACCCAGCAGCATCTGCTTATCTGGAAAGGGAAAATTTAATGAAGGCTTCATTGTATCAGCCAAATATCGTATCAGGCCAGATCTTAATGTCTGACTGATAGCAAATAAATTTGATATAAGGATCACAAAGCCTGGCAGCTGAGCTCTCGATCGTTTATACACAAAGACACGAGGCTCGTTCCTGACTAATCCCGACGAGTCTGATCAAAGCCCGACTGTCACGAATCGGTGCTTTGATAAAATGTGATTGAATCGGATGTGGTATTAAATGGGCTGGAAAAAAAAATCCTACGTACACCAGAGAATAACAGAGAGACTGGAGTTACAGTGATTAAATGTAATGGAGAAATATGTACACAAAGAAAAAAAAACAGACAAATGTGATACGAACTTCAAGACAGAAAGAAAGAAAGAAAGCTTTTCAGGGATAAACAATGTAACGTTTGCAAAGTGGGCAGAGCTTAAGCCTTCGATCCTGTCCCGAGTGGCGTAAACATTTTTAAAAATAGTTTTATTACTACAAATTGATGTAACATCTGTAAAGGGTATACAGTTTAAAAAGCAATAAGTAAAAAATGAAATGAAATAAAAATACAAAAATATTCTAGTTGACCTGCTCAAATGACGCATTTACACTTTACGCAGATATTCAGTTTAATTTACATATTTATTGTATTTTATTTTTATAGTACGCTCTACTGGTTATGCATTATTACCCTATTGCTATTAGATTCTGATTAATATTAATATAATGTACTATATACTGTAATATATAAATATACTTGTTAATATACTGATTCGATTATGTTATGGTTGCTATGGTAACCGCATACACCAGGATGCATGGAGACCTCGACGCGAGCATTTCAAGCAAATATTAAATTAGTCTAAAAATAATAATCCTGTTTTAATTTTTCAAACCTAATTAGATAGATAAAAAAAAAAAAAAACCTAATGAGTTGAAAAATGAATAAATGAAATAAATTGGTTAATAAATTCCGACAGTTGCAGCCCCACTGTGGGTAAAATGTGCAGCGCGCCGTGTCGGCGGTTCACCCCCGGGAGGCTCGTGATTCTCCATCAGAATCTCGTAGCCGTCCCGAGTCAGACCTATGATGGCTGAGGATCTCCTCTGTGACTGCTCGCTGTTTTTATGGACACGCTGCTCTACATTACACCGGGAACTGAACTGAACATCTTGTAAGAGTGGATTGCTGTCAGTCCCCGAGCGGCGCGGGCGCGTTGTACGTGACTAGGTGACAATGCCATGTATTATTCACCGACCCAAATGCATTCAGTGAGAGTCGCTTTTTTCTTCCCCTGAGCTCCTCAAAGAGCCAAGAGGTGGTTGTGGTTGGAGGAGTGTCTGCGGGAGTCGCGGTGTGTTTGTGTGAAAAAGAAAACACGGGTCTGGGACGGACATGGTGGAGCCCGCTTGCTTTTATTTTTAGGCTCTTGTTTTTCCACTCGCGCTGACCTCAATTCCGCGGGGGTCGTTTGCTTATCAAGGGCGCGGCTCTAAACTCGGCAGGTTAGAGCGTGTTTTCATTGTGAGCGAGGAAATTCAATTAGGGCTCCGAGCAGACGACGGACATCCCGGCGACGGGGTGTGAGCTCGGCGCTGAGATTCATCAGGATTACGGGTGAGCGACTGAGTGACTTACTACATACACACACACAAACACACACTCCTCTGTCAATGGGGTCGGGGTGGGTAGGGGGGTGGGGGGTTTGTTTAAATCGCACAAATAGAAAAGCTTTTTTTATCCTTTTACAAAATCATTTTCAACGTTTTCTCCCCATCGATGTGCTGCACTTCAGTGCACTTGACCTTATCCGTAATGAGCGCCATCACCTGCATTATCCTCCCAAAGGTGGTAATGATGTTTATCATTAGTGTGCCAATTTCCACGAGTAAACACAACACATCCATTTAAAACGCATTACCGCGCTGAATAGCGTCGCCCTAAATGGGCGTCAGATATATTCGCAGAGTAGCGGCCGCGCGCTTCGATTACATTTCATCTCGCTTGCATTCATACAGTACGGATTACACGATCCTGAGGCGTCACGTCGCACCGAGGCTAATAACATCATTAAACCTGGCCTTGACCTAGAAGATGTAGAGCGGTGATGAGAAACCTCTGGCTCAGCCTTCGGAAATACATCCGTGTTCATTTCTTCACCTACAGTAGAGCTCAGTTTCGGGGTTTAAGTCTTTCAGAAGCTCGGGACTAAGCCGACCCACGATCGCACCTCCCGCGGCTTTGAAACCGATTTGTTCAAGGCTTGAGAAACCTGACGCGTATTACTCGTGAATAACACTCTGGAAAAGGATGATGTACAGATAGAGTGAATTCATAATGTAAAACAACACACTTACCTACGCTGGTCTCGTCACATTCAGAGCTCTAGAAACGCCTAGTTATATAATCATCAGCAGGTTGGTACTTATTAGCTAAGGACAGAGTTTGTGAAATAAAATCAAGAATATTAAATATGTGGAAAAAAAAAAAAAAGAATCAGATTATATTACAAAAATAAAACCAAAAATAATTCTTTAAAAGTAGGTTTGAATATAAAATAATAATAAAAAAAACAAGTATGAGATTTTCAAAAAATTTAAGTCATAAAATCTAAGCTTAAAATATATTTAAAAAATTACAAACATTGAGAAATTTGCAAAATAAACTAAAATATATATGATAGATGATATGTGATAATTAATTAAATAAAAAATTTATATTAAATAGAGTTTCATAACAAGTGTGGGAAATAAAAGCAATTACAAACAGAATCAAGGAAATAAAAAAAATTGCTAAAAAATTAATACAAAAAAAGAAAGAAGAATAAAACTAAAGAAAAAAGAAGAAATTAAACAAGGTGAGAAGAAAAACTGTAATTTGAGTAAATCTGAACAGGAAAAAAAAATCTGAAAAAAAAGCGAGAAAGCAAAGCAAGTGAATAAAAAGCAACAAACAAACTTTTGAACCTTATTTAAACATCTATGTGTAAGAAAAATTATTAAAGCTCCGCCCACAACAAATCACTAAGCTATAACACCACGTTCATCAGGCGCTATTATAGACACTACAGCCGGCTGGATACACCTTAAAAAGACATTCAGTATTCAAAATATTCCTTACGAATTTTAGAAAATTATACGATTTCACCAGCTGACGTGGATCATGTGACTAAACGGAACGCGGAGGTGGCGGTAGCGTCGCCTCGCAGCTACAGCATCTGGGAGGGGGTTCGGCCGTGGTGGCATGCAGGAATGTAACCTTGGTATAGATGGTGTGTGTTAATGAGGTGCGATCAAGTCATCACACACCTTCTAACTTCAGGTCTTGAACCTGTAAGCAAAACACATGTGAACACTGCGAGCTCCAGGGGCCTGGATGGTAGAGAAGGGGGTGGGGCATAGAGCCTTTACGCTCCTCCCACTTTCACGGTGCAGTGGTGGCTCAGTGTGTTGGGCCCTTGAGCAAGGCCCTTAACCCTGTCTGCTCCGGGGGCCCAGAATTTCACTGTGCGGTAATGTATGAATAGTTTAGAGTGCACCACCTGCAGGATTAAAGAGGAACTGCAATGTTGTACCAACTCGAAAAAACAAACAAAAAAGAATCGCTACACAAATGAATCATGTTACATAAATGAACAGATTTAATATACACTGTATATAAAAAAAAAAAAGGATCGTTTATAGAATGATATACATTTTAATACGGAATTTAAAATCTCTTAACCTTCAGGCAATAAATATTCATTTCACGCATGACTTGAGTGAAATCTATAGGCTAATCAGCTCGAGGCCAGGTTTAAATGTGTTGCCCTCGCAATCCCATTTACACTCAGCTGAGAAAATCCCCTTTTAGCCACTTTTTTCCCTTTTCCAATTAAAAAAAAAGAGAGATCAAGTGTTAACACACACAGATTTACCAAAATAAGCAGCCAGCCAAGGTTAGTTAGAGTTCAATTTGACACCAGCCTGTTGATTGATTTTTTTTTTGTTGTTGTTTGCGTCTAAAGCCATCAACGCCTCGGTACGCGAGCAGCGTGACTCGGGATCGGATTTCTCATGTCAATTGTATTTATCCATTTACACTTTTCATGTTTAATCGCCCTCCGGGGACCGTGCGGTTTGGATCGTTATGATACAAGATCGCTGTGTGTCTATGTGTGTGTCTGTGTGTGTGTGTGTGACACTGAGATGAAGAGAATGTCTTCGACACACAGGTGTTCACAGCTTTCCAGGCTGCCAAGGAGCTAATTTACTTGATTTTTTTATTAAAAAAAAAAAAAAAAAAGTCATTTATTACATGCAAAGAAGCCAAAGCTTGTACTCCATCATCCTGGGCAATGAAACTCATCTTCTTTTTTTTTTTTTTTTCCCTGAGTCCATTTAACCTCGAAAGTGAAGCGCCAATTACCAAATATGCTAATTGAATAACGCTAGCTACGGACGGCGGAGTTTCTCTCCGTCTAACAGGCGAGATGATTTCGGCGCCGTGATGCCTTCGGGAGAGCCGGCCGAGGCGAATTAAATCCTGCTAATTAGTCCCAAGCATCTCTGCTTAAGATCATTGCTAGTCATGCTAGCACTCTGTGTACGTGTGTTTCATTAATGTATATATATGTTTTATGTACAGTATACCAAAAATTCCTTTCTAGGAGTTTCTGTAACTTCGACAAGTTACTCAGGGTCTAATGAGTCTCATTCTAGGAGCGTCCTGCTTTAATATGCGCCTGAGGTAATAAATTAGCAGCGCTACAGGTAAGTGTTAAAGATGTCCATCTGCTAGCAATGAAGTAGCGAAGCGTTCGAGCAGCGCTGCTCTTTTGCTCGACACCTGACTCTCGGCGGGACGTTTAAGCGGGTCGGCGGGAAGTTGCGCTAATCCAATTAGCGTGCGGTTGTGAGACCGCGAAGGAACTTGAGGAAGTGATTGTGTAGGAACCCAATCAATGACAGCGTTTTACAAATAACCAGCAGTTTATTACTGAACACGTTGTACTTTTAACGCTTTAATAGTCACTTTTAATGTTCCGTCTTTTTGTATTACGGTACAGAAGTTGTAGAACGCTACAGAAGTAGAGCAGTCGCGCCCCCCTCACCGCCTACTTCTTTATTTTCACAAACTTTTTGCTGTCAAAACATGGCCCTGTTCAAGCCTGTCACCACCTACTGTAAAAACCGGGGACTCGTGTGCCTTCATGTAACGCACCAGCGCTATGCAAGTGGGCTCGACCCTAAAGCTTCCTCCGTCAATCAAAACTCCCAGAGGTGTATTAAGCCATCATGTCTTCGTCACTGTAAAGCTTGTCTATTTCTATCCCAAGGTGCTGATGAGAAGGCCCTCGGAAAAGCAGCTCACGTGAGAAGTGATAAATACCCGAGGCACCTGCACGCTAATTAAAGAGCTAAGAAAAGAGGTATTTAAAAAAAAAAAAGAAAAGAAAAAGGCAACTTGCTTGTTCGGAGGTAGAAGGAATCGGAATATGAGTTTAAAACGCTTAACAGCAGACAAGTTGTCTGTGGATCAAACAGTCTCGAAGAGATTTCAGTCTGGAAGCGTTACTGACATTTTCTCCGCGTTCACATCCCGGACGATTTCTTAATACCGGCACCGCTTCCAGATAATAATACTCATCGACGTTACAACCCTACGCCCGGGCAGCAGGGCCGACAGCGCAGTGGTCCTCTTGAGCAAATTTGCTCCGAATGGAAAAATAAATACCCGGGAATCTCTATCACGCTCCTGCTGTTGGTCCAGATTGCGTTCCGCGCAACAACAAGGACGCGAGACTCGGCCAGGAGTAATTACTTCCTGGCTGTAAGCTGTGGGTCGGAATCGAAATGGATTTCGCGTGGGATGCGGATGCTATGCCGAGAGAAACGAGAAGCTGCCATTGTTGTTAAGGAAAAAAAAGGAGGGGAAAAAGAAAAAAGGAAAGAAAACAGAAATGACTCCACTAATAGCAGATGGCTTGACATCTATCAGGTTGTGAATCATCACAGCTCGAGGCTTATTTCTTTTTCGTCTTGAGAAATGATAAAGAGCAGCTATTCTGACCGCTTGAACGAGTCAGGGGCGTTTTCAGAGTCAAATGGAAATTGACCGGCGCGATTCAGTGTGTCAGGAGTTCGACATCAAAACCACGCTTCAAATAAAACACGCTCATAGGAATTCTTCATCGTTACGGTTACAGGATATCCCAGGAAACACTTTACTTGATCAAGTTCACCATGTCATTGGTGTAACATAATGACCGCGACGAGGCGAGTTACCAGGGAAACTGACGCTCTCCGCTCCGCCGTTCCAAGCTGAATTTTTCTTCGCAATGTCTCTAATAATAAGACGTCGGTTCCTGGGTGATGCTGTAACCTCTCGCAGCCGGAGGTCTAGAGAGAGCTGATTGGCCGAGCTCTCTCAGAGGGGA